>JARHVA010002440.1:0-82500 GCA_037957365.1 Torreya grandis
ATTATAAAAATGTGTTAGTTTAAATGACTATAATTGTAAAAATAGATTTATGTTTCTTCAAATCATAATAATATGAACAAATATTGTGGGGATAAACTCTTTATTTAATACAATTCTCCTAAATTTTCATTTAATTTTTAATCCAAACTCACTCTAAATGAACAATAAATTGTGTACCTTGTGGATATGTTATTTGTAAAAATTCTCAAATCTATTTTCCATTAGTCATTATTCCCTTAACCCTTCCTACATGAAATCAAGAAGAGCTAATAAAAATAATAGATAATTGGATGAGATTAGATACTTCAATGTATAAATAAACATTAACTATACTGATGCGAAAAACTTAATCCTAAGAGTATGATTCACCATGATTAAGTACCACCTATAATAAATGGTAATGTATCTAGGAGCCATCTCCAAAGTGACTAATTACATCTACAATCGTAAATAGATTTCATAAAGATATTTTTTGTGCCTATCCTCTATTAATGTTTCACCAAAATAGAGGATATCTAAGATGTGATGTATTTAAAAATGGTTTAGTATGTCTAAAATACTAAATACATGTCATATGGTTTTGTTTAACTACTCACTAAACAAAGCAATGAATAAGTGTTTCAAAAAAAATATATAGTGCTACCAATAGGAGCTCTCTTAAGAGCATACTTCACCATAATAGAACATGATCTATAATTAATTTTAAATTATCTTTGACCTACATTTAAATTTTTTTAAGTGTTTGTAAAATCTTAAATACGTGTCATACTGTTGTTTTACCACCTACCAAGAATTCCATTTACCTTATGTTCATAAAGGTAAGCATGTATTAAGCCCATAATTACCTAACTTAAGCCATCTTCAATTTCATGCCATATGTATTTCTTTCTTACCATATATGAATGATTTATTAATTCATATGTTAATAAATAAAATCATATTCTTCATAGGAGATATTGGTAAAAAAAATAACCATACCAAATTTTTTCTAGTAACCACTTTATTTTCCTAACATATCTTGAATTTAATTCAACTAATACTAGTTGGAATAGTTCCTACACAACTTCCAAACTAGTATTTCTATGTTAGGATTGTCATGTATGTGTTTACCTTAAATATTTCATATACCACTTTGCATTTATTCTTGTAATGGTATAATTTTTAGATAAGAGTATTCTTGATATACAAGATAAAATTTATCCCTACATCTAAGTTCTAACGTTTTCATGGGTTTCTTATATGTGTATGTCCATATCCAACTGGATGTGACCATGTATAACATATGAATGACAAATATATCAAAGATCAAGACAAGAATTTAAGTAGAGGCACAACATAGTAAAAAATCTCATTTTATAATGATTTTTTAAAAGATCTTACAATCACTAGCCTAACTATAATGATTACTCGAAAACCTTGTTAACACACTAAAAAAACCAAATGAGGTAAGTCTAAACCACTTTTATCTTGGAAATATCTTTTCACATTTTAAATAGGCCTTTATTCACCTATTTTACATTTTGATTGGTTTGATCCATTGTTGATGGAGATGTAAAATACTCAATCACATGATTGACCTTTTTAATGCTTTTGACAAGAGCGTAAAAAAATGTCACATTATTATCACCATGAAAAATATGATTCTCAGTATCCTTTCATAACATATTGATTATTTTAAGTACTTGTGAACTTTTACAGATGATATAGTAACACTAGCTATTTTTCTTTGCCTAAATGCTCTTGAAAATTTAGAATGGCATAATGTGAGACTTCAAATGTCACCAAGGCTTACCATGCTCTAGAAAAGAAAAATGGGAAAATGAAATAAAAGGTATTTTTTATTTAAGATCCCATTCAGAGAATATTTAAATTGATGGCATTTGGGTTATAAAAAAAAGGAAATTAATATTAATACAGAACATAAATATATGGTAAAATGAAATTGTTACTAAAATTTGATAATAGAAAAAATATGTACAAATAAAACTTTATATATAAATGAATACTAAGAACATTAAATACATTTATTCATGCCTATAAACACTAGAATTTGTAAAATATTAGATGAACATTTATCTATAACCTATACATTAATAATTCTTAAATCAGGATTTTAGTCTTTTTTTTAGCCTCCACTACCTCACATGACTTTACTTATTACTTTTCTCATCCAAAACAATAGACTCACAAACACACATCATATATTCTAACTCTATTTTAAGCTCCTTCTCCAGACTAATTCCTTCCCTTAGATTAATTAAATTAACAATCATGAAAAATATATAGCCAAATGACTCACCAAAAGCAGAGATGAAGATCATTATTCATTGGCATATATGTCAAAATACCATTTTTCCATAGATGTAGTTCATAGATAATCAACATTCAAATAACTCTGGTCAAAACATTGACTGTATGGATAAATTTAATAAATTCCCAATTGTGTCTTGACTACTAGAATATATGTATGTGATGTTCAATTTGCATTATAAAACTTAGTTTTATTATTGAAAAAGAGTTGAATGGAATGGTACATACCAAAAATATTTAATGATAGATACAAAAAATGAATCATAGGGGATGTTGTCATGTTTCTTGATTTTTATGTGTATGACTAACTAGTGCATGTGTATAAATGAATTACTTTAAATTCTAATCTTTAAATTTTTTTGAAGTGTATTGCTAATATTTGTATTATTTGTAACCAACAAAATGCTTTAATTGGTTAGTGGCATATGTAAATGAAGCACTATTCAAATTAACATGATATTAAAGACCTAAAATTTCATCATAATGCAATATGATAAATTACTAGGTGATGAGGGTTATCTACATTGTGCCCATTACATTACATTGATAGACAGTCTTGGCTTATGTTTCTATTTTCAAGAGGAAACTTGTGTTTGTGTGGAGGCTTATTCTTAATTTGTTATTACTGATATGAATATGAGAGGGATCTTCTAGGAGGTATCTTGAGTAAATTCCAAAAGGATGCCATTTTCATATATGGTTTTTTCATGATATGGAGATCCATTATGAAAATTATTCTTTCAAACAAGGATCATCACATGAGGGATGAAAGTAAATATGAAAAATTAATATGGATGGGTTGGACATGCCTAGTTTATAAAACATAACAGTAGAATCTTCTATAATATAACAATATTTTGATATCATGTCCAATTTTGGAGTGCATGGTAATGTCACTATTGTGTAATAATTTCCATTTTTCACAATATGATGTTCATGATTGTCATTTTAGTCATACTCTCCATTATTTCTAGTGAGGATATATAAATTTAATTCAATGTCAAAAAAATTATTGTGGGATATATGATATATTATTTTAAAAGTTAGAAAATGATATTCTTAATTATGAAATGATGACTATATGTTTTAATGATATTTTCATTATTATGTAATTATGAAATGATGACTATATGTTGTAATATTCTTTTTGTAATTACCCTGGAATACATACAATTTAT
The DNA here is from genome assembly GCA_037957365.1 of Torreya grandis. Classification (NCBI taxonomy): domain Eukaryota; kingdom Viridiplantae; phylum Streptophyta; class Pinopsida; order Cupressales; family Taxaceae; genus Torreya; species Torreya grandis. The sequence continues at coordinate 3,489 of JARHVA010002440.1, forward strand.
GTATTGATGATTATATGTTGTAATCATATTATCATTCCATTTCCATTATGAATTTATAACTTATTTTTAATTATCAAGAATTCAATATGTATATGTTGTATGTAGTTTTTTAAGTACAATAACTATTTAAAATTGATTTAAATTTTATTTGTCCATTTACATTTATAGAATGAAATATTTGATCATTTGTAATGTTTATTGTGTATCACTCAAATTAAAAAAAAATTGTATGGTGAACTAGATGATAAAAGGGTAGGATTAAATTGTGCAACTTTTACTACAGAAGCCAAACAAGGATCCATTTGACTACATCACTATCAAGTGGGAAATTTTTCTTGACATTAAACAAGAATATACATGTGTTTTTTCAGTATACATTGATAAGTTTGATAACTTTGTGAAAGGAAATTAAAAAAAGAAGTCATTCCCTACAAATATTTATGTCACATTGTATGAAAAAAACATCACTTATTCCTAGTAAGTATACAAGGATCAATGTTGCCTTGGAATATGTCATGTAATTGACCTTTCGTTTTAGATATCATGTGAGTGTGTATTAGTATATTTTTATATTTAATTTATATGTCAATTATGTAATGTATTTTTAATTTCTATACAATTTATATGTTTAACATATCCATGTAGATATTAGTGTTCTTATGGGCTGGAACATTTCTAAAAAAGCAGTTTCATGCCAAAATATAATTAAATGGTGCCAAAGATGAGAAAAATTACTCAACTAGACCAAAAAACATAATGTGTGACTATAAATGTCATTTTAGCACACATTGAAGATTTATTAGACCTGATCTTGTGTGTATTCACATGTAATCAGGTTGAACACATAGACAACCTAGTCTATCATTGTCATTGGCATTTAATATGAAAAATTCAATGGGAATAGTTTTATTTTTCTCCTCACATCAAACCTCAATTGAATGAATGGGTTCATAGGATAATAATTTTGGGAATGTATATTGATGACATCCACATTAAACATTGTGATATGGTGCAATAAAAACATACAATGTTCAATTGTGAAACACAATGGTATGATTTCCTAAGTGAGGATAACATATATAATAGATAAAGAAAAATCAAGAAGGAAAAATGTGTCTATAATCCAAATGTTTCTTAAGGTTTTTTGGAGCAGGTGTTATAAAATACTAATAAGTGGTTTGTCTATTAGGGATACAATGGGGAAGAGATTGATTAGGATGGGGAAATCCCCTTCATATTTGGCATCAAACTCCAAAAATATTTGGATTGGTTTATTGACATTTAGTTAGGGTAAATTATTGGTGATGGATTCAATGTTTGGAATAAATTCAATTAATTTATACTTTAAATGATTGTAATAGTAATTGACAAATATATTATTTCAAGCAAATAAATTTCCCAACTTTCAATCTCACTTGTGTTTTGTATTTATGTACAATTTGAATTGTACATGGTGTTGATGTTTGATTCCAAACACCAAAGACTTCCCATTTCATGGGTAATTATTTCATGGTTTTGTACTATTGGCATCAACCAAAAGATGTAAATACTTATACATAGAGTAGATTTTAAATACATTGAATGGAAAAACAATGCTTTCATTATTGACAATGTTAATATGGAGATAAAGGATATTATGTGTGTCTTTCTTATTTGTATATGAATAATTAATTTCATACATTGAATTTCATAGATATCATTGACACCTTATATTTTAAAGTCTTAAAAAGCTATTATGTTATGAGATTAAACATTTAATTGTGATGTCTATTTATGTAGATAATATGTTGTTAGGAAATAATATCCCAAATAACATTGGAAATGAATAACATTGTATAATTAATCAATCTAATAAATCAATGAACAACAAGATAACACATCACACAAGTAGATTATGTAGAAACATTACAATGTGCAATAAAAAACCATAGGGTAAATGACAGTGTCTAGTCTTCTATTAAATTAAATAAAACCTCCTCTTATACAAACCTTCATGCCCTTTACAACTCATTTAAAATGTTTACATATAAACCATTCAACAAATCCTAACTATTAAGATAATTACAAAGATCACATTTTTACAAGATTTCTCACAAGGATGAAACTCCTAAGATTTCTCCTAGTTACAAAAGGAAACATAAAAATAGAGTGATATCAGCATATATGTAAATAGATACAATAAAATAAAAATGGATAAACTTCAAGAAGAAGGAATAAATGGTGCCACCCTCATAATGGGCACACTATTGATCAACAAGAGAGATTTTGTCACTTATGCAAAGGTCCATAAAGTATAGCATCTAATTTACACAAGATCTACAAACTACATGTGATCTTATTATATTTTTCTTGCACCTATCCACTAGGGTTAAAAACAAATTTAGAATCAAGATAAAAACACATAAATAATGGCGCATCCATATAAATTCATCCCACACCTACTAATAAGAAGACAAGCACATGAAAATCTTCTTTGTCCTTATGCACATAAGATTCAATATATTATCAATCACCTTTTTGACTCTAGAAACACCACTTCACATGATCCTTAAAATAATTTCACCCCATTTATCTCTCCTCATTTTTTTAATAATAAATGATTCCTTGTGGGCCATGCCATATCACCAAGGTTCCATCTCATAATCACAATCACTACCAACTCATCACTCCCATCTCTCAATCACATTAACTACTAATTACTCACCATTATGAATAGTAACTACCACCTTATCACATGAATAGTGTCCATGAATATTGACTCTTGTATAGTGACTTCAAATCTTAATATTCTCTTACTTGAAGTCAATATACACAAATTTTACCATACCAACGTATTATTCAATATAACTAGCAACCATGTCATCTATTTACCTAACAAAAACTTAATATAATTTTTGTTGCAATACTAAAAATTATCTACCCTAATAGGCCTTGTCAACATTTACTCCTCCATATCAGATTACAACACTTGAATGGATTCTTAACTTCTCTGAACATAAAATAATCCTCCTATTAGGATTCTACCATGAACCATTCACAACTCCCACTACTTGAAAGTATCTAGTCTAGTTCATACCATGGCATATATGAGGATTCCTACTCCTAATGAATCAAATACATAAGACACAACATGTCTTATCCTCTTTTAGGATACTCCTAGGTAGATAACTCAATAATTCAATAACTGGGGTACTTTTATTCTCTCACATCATTATTCGCTTCCACCCTTAGATTGATCCTCATACAACATTAATTGCATAAATTTAATTGAGACATCATACCATTGATCATTTTTTGGAATGAATTAAACATGTCATAAACATATATAGAAGTAACCTATGCTAAATAATTTGGCTCTTCATGAAGGTACCACTATACTCCCATCCACATATCTGATTTGGATCGTATATTATTCAATATGCAAACCATCAAATATTTACCTCATCCTTATATCCCTCTAATTATTTAGTCTCTATCCCTCTAATTATTTAGTCTCTTCTAGAGACATTATCATGTAAAAATCAAGCCACTCCAACTTTGTATATTAAACAGTGCATGTATCACTCTTTATAGTAGTCAAGAAATAAGTTCAAATAGAATATTGTACAAGACTTCTCCTCATAGCCTCTAGTTATCAACCATGCCCAAACATGCCACAAGTTCACTGAAACTATCAACTACTCCTAGAAAATCATCATAATACTGAGTACATCACTACACTCACCAATATTTTGAGCCTACAGTGGAACCACATCCTACTATAATAAATTTCACCAAAATAATCAAGTCATGTGCCTCTAATGTGTTTGGAATTGAGGTGTCTCAACCTTGACAAGTCAGGACACTATTCATGAGCTACTATACAAAATCACTATTTATAGTCATTATTCATGTGATGAGGTGGAAATGGTGAGTTGGAAATGACTATTCATGTGATGTGGTAGGTGATTAAGGTGGTGATGTAGGTGTTGATATGTCTTATGATGGGTTGGCATTACCCACATAAGAATCTATATGATGTAAGTAATTATGAGTGGAAGTGGGTCGTACAAATCTACTAAGGAAAGAAATTGATTTCCTTTGAGATGCACATGATTATACTTTAGGTAAAAAATGAAAATAAAGAAGATATGGGGTGAATTTATTTGTTAGCCTCATGTTTTGAGTGAATGAGAAGTCAAACTTTGATACAGAATCTCTTGGAAGCATATGGAGTCACATGGGATAGTGGGGAATATGTTACTATTCTGGATTCAAGGCACATGTAAGAGTCAAGTAAAGTTTTGGAGGCTTATGAGAGTGGAGGATTATGTGTCACAAGTGGAGGGTTCATTTTTTACCAAATAATAAGAATAAAAGCATGTTACTATTATTGAATAGTGATGCCACTAAAGGGTTACAAATTTCCTTGCCTTGCTCATGAAGTTTCCTTGTTTGTCATTTTATTTATAATTTTATTTAAATGAGATATGTTATCCTTTATAATTATGAAGTACCTAAGCTTTGTAATCTTGTAAGATAGAGAGTTGTGTAAAGGCACTAAAACTTTTTGAAACCAGTTCTTCTCACGTGTGTAGTATACTCATAGTGCTCTTGTGAAGGTTTGATTCACAAGTGTTTTGTAATCTTGGTGATTAAATTTAAAACATTGAAAAACTTTGGAGTGGGTGGTTTTTCTTATGAAAGGGTTTTCCCCACATAATCACTTATTATGGTAAACTATTATTTTTAAGTTACATGTTTTTTTATTTTAATTACATAACAAGTATAAATTTTTTTGCATATTTTCCTCTATTAGTTAGTGTAAGGATTTTTTTCTTCAATCTCATATTCATTTCAAGTGGTATCAGATCCTATCCAAAAAAAAATTCTAGTTGTGGGTTTGTTAGATTTTTTTAACTAATCTAGTTTTGAGTGGGAGCTTGTACAAGAGATATTTGGATTTTTTTATTTTAGTAATTTTAAGATGGAAATCACATCAAGAGAATGAAGGTTGAAACATTTTCAAGGAGATGGAATTTTTGAAATCTTGGGCACTTTTAAATTAATTTTATAAAAGATAATAAGGAAAAGAAGTATAATTGTGATCCTAAATCCAAGAAAGAAGGTAGTGATTCTTTCATTTTAGCTTTGGCAACCCATGTAGGTAATGATGCACAATTAATTGATTAAAGTGAATCTTACCATATGACCTCCAATTTAAATTTGTTTTATAAGTATGAAGAGTTTGATGGAGGTAAGGTGTACCTGGTTCATGATTCTTTTCTATCCATTGTTGGATGTGATGGAGTTAAAATCAGATTTCTAGGTGGAAGAAATAAACACTCTAATGTTATGTTTCATATCCTAGGGCTATCTAATAATTTATTATTTGTGAGAAAACTAATATAAATAGCTGTGTAGGTTATATTTTATGAAATAGGTTACAAGATGGTTAGAGGTGTAATGGTGATAGCTAAAGGTGTCAGGATTGGAACTTTGTACAAGATTGATGCATGCACATTTGAGTGAAATAGTACTTATGTGAAGACTAAATCAAATACTAATCCATTAGATGAAGAGGTAATCACTATTTATATAGATGGTCATGGTTTACAGGTACCTAAGGGTGTTAATTTTATGGAGTTGAAATTGCTTACAAACAATAATAACTTATGGCACTGAAGACTTGACCACATTGGTGAAAAAGGTCTTATGGAATTAAAGAATAAAAACCTTAATGAAGGTTTGACTAACTATAATCTTGAATTTGATTTCTATGATCATTGTGTTTATGGTAAACATAACCACAACAAATTTTACTTGAGTTTTGATAAATCATGTGGCGTATTGGATCTTTTTTATTTTGATATTTTTGTTCTTGTTAATGTTCCTTCGATTTAAAAATTCAAAAATTATGTTTCATTTATTTATGATTATAGTATGAGGACATGGGTTTATTTTTTAAAGAGTAAATCTAAAGTTTTTAATCAATTTAAAGATTTTAAATCAATGGCTGAGTTGAATACTGGAAAGAAAATAAAGTGTTTGATAACTAATAATGGCAGTGAGTTTTAATCTAATTATTTTAATAGATTCTATAAGCTTTTAGTATACAAAGATAGAATAAAACTCCATATTCATGTATTGGAATAGAACAAAGGTTTTGGGATGAAGGTGTAGCCATTACTTGCTACCTGATCAATAGGTATCCTAAATCAAAACATGTTGATAAAATCCCTATGGAGGCATGGGTTGGTCTTAAGCTTTCATTGAGACATCTTAAAGTTTTTAGTTACAAGGCACATATGTACCAAATAAAAAGTGAACAAAGTTGGATAACAAGGCTATAAAATGTATCTTAATTGGTTAAATTTATGGTGTGAAAGGATACAATCTTTGGTATCTGGTAGAATAGAAGGTAACATATTATATAAGTATTATTTTTGTATAAACTAAACATGATTTTGTTACACTACATCCAAAGAAAATAGAAAATAAATATGTGATTCAACTGCCTCCTACACCTTATAAATTTGAGTTGAGGCCACAAGAGAGAGAAAAAGATAAGGAGAGATCATCAAGCTCTGAATATTTTTAAGAGGAGGTATATGAAGATGAACCTCCACCTCAACTTGATCAAAAGGTATGTAAGGTGTAGAAAACCACCAAAAAAGTATTCTCTTGATGATTAAAAATGTATATTTACTTTGACTAATAACATTGATGAACTATGACCTAGAAAAGAACCTTTGGGTATGAATGATGCAGTGTCCTAAAAGGTTGTTATGTAAGACTAAATGGTAGGTTTGAAAAATAATGACACATGGGACCCCATACCATTAATTAAATGGAATAAGCTTGTTGGGTGTAAATGGATGTCCAATAAAAATATTAGTTTAAATGTCAGTGTTTAGAAGTACAAAGCTTGGTTGGTTTTAAAAGGTTACACTCAGGTTGAGGGTGTTGATTACAGTGAGATATTTTTTCCTATTAAAAAAATTAAATCCATTAGATTGTTGCTTTCTATTATATCTACTTATGATTCAAATATTTTTCAAATGAATGTTAATACTACTTTCCTTCATGGTGGTTTGGAGGAAGAGATTTATATGACACAACTAGAGCACCACATGGTGAAAGCTAAAATTAGTTTGGTTTCAAAGTTAAATAAATCCTTTTATGATCTCAAGAAAAGTCCTAGGATGTGGTACCATAAATGTGATACATATGTATTAATTTTGGGGTTTGAGTGGTATACATATGATCATTATGTTTTTATAAAATCGATGGAGATCATTTCCTTGTTATTTCCTTATACATTAATGATATGTTATTTATTGGAAATGGGAAAGTTTTGATTTTAGAGATTTAATCTAAATTCTAATCAAAATTTGAGATAAAATTCCTTGGTGCTATGAAACACATTATTTTTATGGAAATTAGGAGAGAGAGATGAAATAAAAATATCTATATTAGATAGAGTATGTAAATTCTTATTTGCATAGGATTAAAATGTAGGATTATTGACCATTATGTGTTACATTTTCAATAGGAATAAATTTATCTAATTAATAATGTCCTAAATCCACATCATATATGGAAGACATGATTATAGTGCCTTACTAGAGTGCATTTATAAGTCTGATGTATGATATGGTCTGTAATAGACCAAACATTGCCCAAGCAGTGGGAATTCTTTTTTGTTATATGTCTAATCTTGATAATGTTCATTGTGATGTAGTTAAAAGGGTTTAAAATATTTGAAATTTACCTTAGTGTATTCCTTATTTTATCATGGTCACATGATTTGAGACATGTGAGCTCTTGACATTCATAGTTATGTGAATTTAGATTAGGCAAGTGATGTTGACAATAGAATATCCACTAGTGATTATGTGTTCACATTTTTTGGTGGTCCATTAAGTTGGATTAATAAGTGATAGGGTATGGTCTCTTTGTCCACTATATAGGTAGAGTATATCACACATACTAATGCCTATAAAGAATCCATTTGGCTTAAGAGACTATGTTCAGATATTAGGTTAATGTATGGTGGAATGAAAGTTCATTATGATAAAGTGATATTTGGATAGCAAAGAACCTGAGTTTTCATGCCAAGACCAAACATGTTAATGTAGAATGACATTTTTTGAGATATATGTTCGATGATGGTAGGGTGGAGATAATAAATGTATAGACTTTGATGAATGTTGTAGATTCATTGACTAAGCCCATGAGCATAGAGAAGTTTAGATGGTATTTGGATTATATGGGCCTCTTGGCCCCTAAACATTAATTTTATGTTGATATAGTTCCTTCGGGTATTGAAAGTTATTTAACAAGTGGGATAATGTTGGTAATTAAGGTGTCTCAACCTTGACAAGTTAGCACATTATTCATGTGATGAGGTGGTAGTGGTGAGTTGGTAATGACTATGCATGTTATGTGGTAGGTGATGTAGGTGGTGATACATGGGTAATTGTGGATTTTGATGAGTTGGAATTGCCCATGGAATAATTTACATGATGTAAGTGTATGTGAGTGGAAGTGGGTCAAACCATTCCACTAAGGATACATATTGATTTCATTTGAGATGCACTAGATATTGATTTAGGTGAAAAATGATAAAAATGATATGGGGAAAATTTATTTGTTTCCCTCATGATTTTAAGTGAAAGAGAAGTCAAAATTTGATGGAAAATCTCTTAGAAGCATGTGGATTCACATGGGATAGTGGAGAAAAATTTACTATTCCAAATTGGAGGCACATGTGAGAGTGGGGTGCAGTTTTGGAGGCTTGTGAGAGTGGAGGATGATTTGTCACAAGTTAAGGGTACATTTTCAACTAAATAACAAGACTAAAAGCATGTTACTATTGATGAATAGTGGTGCCACTAAAGGGTGGAAAATTTCCTTGCCTCGATCATGATGTTTCATGATTTTTAAACTTCTTTATAATTTTATATAAATGAGATATGTTATCCTTTATAATTATGATTTAGCTTAGATTTGTAAGCTTCAAATATTGAGAGTTGTGTAAATGAATTGAAACTCTATGGAACTAGTTCTTTTCCTATGTGTAGTATACTTGTCGTGCTCCTATTAATGACTGCTCTACATGTGTGTTTTACTCTTGGTGATTTGATTAATACATTGAGCTACTTTGGAGTGTGGGGGTTTTATCCAAAAAGGTTTTTCCCCGTGTAATCACTTTTTATGGTATGTTATTATTTTCAAGTTGTATGTTCTTTTTTTAATTGTGTGACAAGTATCAAAGTGTTTTCATATTCTCCTATCTTGGTTAGTTTAAGGAAATATTTCTACAATATCATATTTATTTCAAGTGTTATCAGAGCCTAGCAAGTTTGGGTTGTAGTTGTGTGTTTATTGGATTTTTTGAACTTATCATGTTTTGACTAGGAGCTTATGCAAGAGATATTTGGAGTTATTTATTATAGGAATTTTAAGATGTCAAGCACATCACAAACAATGGATGCCAAAACATTTTTAGGTATCAATTCCCAGGGGAGATTTGAATCTCTTGGAAAATCAAAGGTGAGATGTTGGAATTATGGAAATATTTGGCACTTCAGAATATATTGTACAAAAGAAAATAAGGAAAATAATAAGTATGTTTCTGATTCATAATCAAAGAAGGAAGGTATCAATTATTTCATTTAAATTTTGGCAACCCATTCAGGTAACTATGCAAAGTTAATTTATTTAGGTGCATCTTACCATATGACCTCCAATAGAAATTGGTTTTCTAAGTATGAAGAGTTTAATGGTGGTAAGGTATACTTGGTTGATGGTTCTTTTCCAAACATTATTGGTCATGGTAGGTTTACAATCAAATTTATATATGGAAAGATTAAAAACTTTTATGGTGTGTTGCATATCCCAAGTATGGCTCATAATTTAATATCTATGAGAAAAATAACATATGCGGGTGTGTAGGTTGCATTTTTTGAAGTAGGTTGTAATATGGTTAGAGGTTTTATGGTGATATCTAAAGGCCTAAGGATTGGTACTTTGTAAAATCTTGATGCATGCATATTTGAGTGCAATAGTAATTATATGAAGCCTAAATTAGAGACTACTCCATTTTATGAAGAGGTAATAACTATTATTATGGATGGTCATGGTTTATGGGTACTTAAGGGTGCTCATGATATGGAGTTAAAATTATTTGTAGAGAAGACTATGCTATGGCACTAGAGACTTGGTAAAATTGGTGAAAAAGGTCTTAGGTCCTTGAAAAATAAAAACCTTGTTGAAGGTTTGAATGACTATAATCTTGAATTTTATTTTTGTGAGCATTGTGTTTATGGTAAACAAAACCATGCTCAGTTTTACTCGAGTTTTCTTAAATCATTTGATGTATTGTATCTTATTCATTCCAATGTTTTTGGTCTTGTTAATGTTCCTTAAATTAAAAAATACACATATTATGTTTCATTTATTGATTATTATAGTATAATGACACGTTTTTATTTTACAAAGAGTAAATCTAAAGTTTTCAATTGCTTAAAAGAGTTTAAATAAATGGTTGAGTTGCAGACTATAAATAAAATAAAGTGTTTGAGAACTAACAATGGTGGTGAGTTTTGCTCTAATGATATTGATAGATTCTGTAAAGATTTTGGTATACAGAGGCAAAAGACAAATCCATATTCCCCTTAATCAGAATGGAGTTGCAGAAAGATTGAACAAGACATTAATAGAGAAGGCTAACATTATGCTTAGTGGTGTTGGACTAGAATAGATATTTTGGGTTTAATTTATAGCCACTACTTTCTACCTTATTAATATGTCTCCTACATCAGAACTTGTTGATAAAACACATATGGAGGTATGGTCTAGCAATAATCCATCATTGAGAAATATTAGATTTTTTGGATGTGAGGCATATGCACATGTGCCAAAGGAGAAGTGGAGAGTTGTATAACAAAGCAATGAAATGTATCTTCATTAGTTATAGTTATGTTGTGAAAGGATACAAGCTTTGGGATATGGTAGCACAAAAGGTAATATATTATAAAAGTGTTACTTTTGTATAAATTAAGCCTTCTTCTATTACACTATAACCATAGAAAATATAAAAGAAAGATGTGATTCAAATTCCTCCCACACCTAAGAAAGTTGAGTCAAGGACACAAGAGAGATAAGATGTTGAGGAGATGTCATGTCCCCTTCTAGTTGACATATTTCTGAGTGGATGATTAGCCTATTATGCGACCCTCGTAGGCTGATGGGATGGATAGAGGGTCTTGATGGAGCTGGGCTTGGCTTTGAGTAGCAAAATTGTCGCAGTTGGCTTTCGTTCAGGATCTTTTGGACATGGATTAAGGGGGATATTAATATTTGATTGATTTAATCAAATATTAATTATTTGGTCTAATTTTAATTAAATATTAATTAATTATTAATTATTTGGTCTAATTTTAAGACCATAATTCTAATTTTAGAAACCCTAATTCTAATTTAAGAAAATATAATTTTAGAAACACACCTTTTTGGAGGGTATAAGGCTTTCTCATGGGAGAGAGTTGAAAATCATGATTATTGGTTGAAGACAAATTTTGCTAAGGATTTTCTTGAGAAGACTGAGCCAAGGGTTCCAATATTCTATCTGCATTGAAGAACGTTCCCTCTTCAGTGTGAGTGATTTAGAGGCTGTGAGATATCAGCTGATTTATTGCCAAGTTGAGAGATAACTTCACACAGAAGTTATCACAGGTAATTACAAGGATCTATTTGATTAGGTTTTGATTCAAATATTACACAGATAGAGATTTTTTGTATTAGAGCCATATATTTTGAGAGTAGATGTACAACATACAGATTGTGCTATATCATATTGGTGGTCGTACGAAGTCTATACAGATCCGTACAAATCTGTTCGCATCCATGGAAAGTGCAGAGACTGACATCGATAGGCAGAGAGCTACAACGACCGACATCGGTGGACCCCATACCAATGTTGGTAGATTATCAACACCAAGAAATTGATAGTGGCAGTATAACCGACATTGGCAACTGTGTTTTTGACACAACAGGCCGAGACGTGCCAGATATAGGTTTTATTCCCATTTTGCGAAATACTCAGGTTCTTAAGACTATATTTCACTATTATTTTATATGTATGATAGAGGACATCTATTGTAATCATCTGGGTGAATGAATAAGATATTTTATTGTATTTTATTTATCTATTTGAATTTATTTCCAAAATTGTATCTTTATTCATACAAAATATTAAAAAAAAGTAAAATACAGAAAAGTGATTCAATAATATTCAGTTTTAGATTTCAAGGGAAACAGGGGATATTACAATGTTATCAGAGCTAAATCCTACCATCCTGAGGGTTTGACAATCTTATGTAGCCATAAGAGTTGGGACCACACAGGTATTTCACACGCAGTAGAGCTTTGCTTGAAGGCGACCAGGTTTTAGAACAGTAGCCGATCACCATGAGTGACAGGCGTGAGGGTAGCCCACATAGGGCACATAGGCATAATGATGATCCAGACACTTAAGAATTCTTTCAAGTTATGGCTACAAGCTAGCAACAGATGAATCAGGCACTACAGGCACTCACTAATATGGTAGAGAGGATGAGCACACATGTTTGATAGAATGGGGAGCTATGAGATAACAAGAGTGCTACTATTAATCAGAGACCACAACTGACCCATTCCAAGACAGCTAATAGGCCTACACGGCCTACGTTTGTACAAGAGGAACCAGAGGCCCCAATAGAGGAGGTAACAGGAGAGCCCCTATTTGTTGACACACTTATGGCAGTGAATGAGGAGTGGGAGTTATTATCACCTAAGGTCAGAGAGAGGATTACTTTTGACCAATTCCTCACACAGAGGAGAGAGCATAATTGAGGTTGACATGATTGGAGACCTAGACACTAGAATAGTGATCTGAAGCAGGCTCACACTAGCGGTGTTTGATGATAGTGGCAAGGTTACAGTGCAGGCTTGGATTAGTAAGCTAGACATATTTCTCACATTGCATCTGATGGCTGAGGGAGATGCTATCAAATATGCAACACTGCATCTTGATGGAGTAGCTCATGATTGGTGGCACCACGGGATGGTGACACTCCATCATGATCGGATCACATCTTATCAGGAGTTTGTGGATAGGCTAGTGGAGCATTTTGATAGGAGAGATCTGGAGTCCTATTTTCAAGAGTTGGCACAGTTGTGCCAGAGTGACAGTCTAGAGTCTTACATTGGTGACTTCCAGAAGTTATCAGTTATGGTTCCTGACATTTTAGAGAGGTGACTTGTAGTGCTCTTCATGGAGGGATTGACAGAACCATTGAGAGGTTGGATCAAAGGATTTGATCCTCCTTCATTACAGGAAGCTATGAAGAAGGTGCATAATATGGAGATGGCAGCCCCATCAAGTAAATTTAACTCTAGAGGTTCTTCTTCATCCAGGGATAGTAAGGGCTTCAACAGGAATTGATAAAGACCAGGTTTCAACATAGATAAATCAGGTGTTAAGAATGATTCAAAGGCCAATCTAGTAGCACCACCTTTGGATAGAGAGGCTCTTAATGATCTACGCAGGAAGAACCTTTGTTTCTACTGCAAAGGTCCTTATGATGCCAATCACGATTGTCCTTTGAGGCCTAAGGGCAAGGCAAATTGAGTGATGTGGGCTTATTATGAGGATGAGGAATCAGAAGATTCCAAACATCAGGATTGTTCTGAGGAGCCAGAGGCTAAGGATTCAAAGCCTAAAGCTGAGTCAGAGCTCCAAATTTAGGAGGCACGCCTATCTAGCATCTAGTAGGAGGGGTCATTCAGACTCTATGGAGTTTTGGCAGGACAGAGGGTCATCACCCTTCTTGACGTGGGAGCCACACATAACTTTATTGATAGTAGATTTGTGGAGAAGCGTGGACTCACTACAGAAGAGTTCGAGGGCATTAGAGTTAAGGTGGCTGAGGATTACACCCTTAAGTGTGAATGGATCATTAGAGATCTCCCATTGCACTTGAACAACTATGAGTTCAAGGGTAATTATTATGTGGTAAACATGGGGGATATAGATTTGGTCTTGGGCATGAAGTGGCTTCATTCCTTTGAGGTAGTCACTCTTCGTCTTAAGGACATGGAGATCCGTTTTGATGTTGATGGCAAGACACACATTCTTAAGGCAATACAGGATGGCAACATCAAAACTCTTTCTTTACATCGGATGGAGAGGATCATGAGACACAACATGGTAGAGTGGGTTGCCGAGTGTACATTGTCACCAATACAGGAGGGACAATAGAAGACTAAGTATCATCTTGACATTCAGCAGTTGAGAGTCAAGCATGATAAGGTATTTAGTGATATTCCACCAGGGAGACCTCCAGACAGGGGTATTGAGCACATTATTGAGCTTGAGGAGGGCGCTAAGCCCATTATGATTACTCCTTATCGACATCCTAAGCGATTAAAGGATGAGATCGAAAAAAAATTAAGGAGTTATTTGCTATGGGTCACATTCGGCCTAGCAAATCACTATTTGCTTCTTCAGTTGTTTAGGTGAAGAAGAAGGATGGCACCCTACACATGTGCATTGAATATAGAGCCCTAAATAAGAGAACCATTAAGAATAGGTATCCAATACCTCAAATTGATGAGCTTATTGATGAGCTCCATGGTGCACACTACTTCACGAAGATAGACTTAAGGTCAGGCTATCATCAGATCAGGGTTCGTGAGCAGGACATTGAGAAGACAGCTTTTTGTTGCCATTGTGGACACTACAAGTTTGTGGTGATGCCATTTGGGCTCACTAATGCACCAGCAATGTTTCAGTCCACCATGAATAGAGTCTTCCATTTACTACTGAGGAGGTTTGTACTTGTTTTTTTATGACATTCTTATATACAGTAGGACTTGGCAGGAGCATTTGGCTCATCTAGAGACTATACTCAGCATCTTGGAAAGGGAGTCCTTGTATGCCAAGGAGTCCAAATGTGATTTGGGGATGACCAAATTGTTATACTTGGGTCATATTATCAGTGCAGGGAGAGTGCGAATGGATCCTGAGAAGATCCACGCTATCATAGACTGGCCTATTCTAACAAACCTGACACAGCTACGGGGATTTCTAGGTTTGTGTGGGTTCTATCGTAGATTTGTGGATGGTTATTCATGACATGCAGCCCCTATGATAGACTTGATAAAAAAGGTGCTTTTTGTTGGACCCCTGAAGCATAGGAGTGTTTCGTGAGGTTTAAGGAGTTAATGACTACTTGTCCAGTATTGGCACTACCTAATTTTTCAAAGCCTTTTGATCTTCAGTGTGATGCTTCAGGCGAGGGAATTGGAGTGGTGCTTATGCAGGACAAGCACCCCATAGTATATGAGAGCCATAAGCTCAGGGGACCAAAGATACTATATAACATTTATGATAAGGAGATGCTTGCTATCATGCATGCCTTGGCAAAATTTAGGCAATATCTCATGGGCAGCACATTTTGCATCAAAATAGACCACAACAGTTTGAGACATTTCTTGGGGCAGCGAGACCTCAATGATAGTCAATAGAAGTGGGTGAGCAAATTATAGGCATATGACTTTGACATCTCTTTCATCAAGGGCACCCAGAATGCAGTGGCTGATGATCTTTCACGCAGGTCGTATTTGAGTACTATGGTCCACATTACAGAGGATTGGAGACATATGATTGTGGCAAAGTATGCCAAGGATACATGGGCATCTAGCATTGTTGAGGGATCGATGGTTGACACCATATATACTCTTGTGAATGACTTGATCATTTACAAGAATAGGGTTTATTTGATCCCAGGATTTGTAGTGAAGAACATTCTCATGTGAGCCTTTCATGATGTACCTACTGTAGGACATCTCGGGTATTTCAAGACCTATATACATATTAGGGAGAGATTCACATGGAAAGGACTCAAGGCAGATGTTCTTCAGTATGTGCGTGAGTGCCCTATTTGTCAGCAGAACAAGTAGCAGAACACGTACCCAGCAGGATTGTTGTGGCCACTTCCAATTCCTGACATGAAGTGGGAGTGCTTGTCGATGGATTTCATTATGGGCTTGCCTAAAGCCCAAGGACAAGATTGCATATATGTAGTCATGGATCGGTTAACGAAGTATGCCCACTTCTTTCTGATTACCACCACATACACATCTACACAGGTAGTAGAGGTTTTCTTTTGAGAGGTATTCTGACTGCATGGATTACCTCGAGGAATAGTGAACGACAGAGATAGTTCTTGAGTCACTTCTAGTAGGAGGTGTTTAGACTCTGTGGGACCGAGCTTACACCGAGCACCAGTTACCACCCACAGACCGATGGACAGGTAGAGATAGTGAACAAATGGGTGGAGGGCTACCTCAGGAACTACATTGTAGGGTAGAAAAAAGCTTGGGTCAAGTGGATTCATTTGTGCAAGTATTTCTATAACACGAATTTCCACATGACCATTCAGATGTCTCCTTTTATGGCATTGTACGGGTATGAGGCACCGAGTTTTCTAGATTTGCTACTGAGCGACAGTAGAGTGCCGAGTGCTAGAGACTTATTATAGGAGAGTCAAGATACTATGAGGACTCTCAAGGAGAATATTGCTAAGGCACAGAATCAGTAAAAGTAGTATGCAGATTAGTGGAGGACCGAGAGATCTTTTGATGTGGGTGACATGGTCTATCTTATGCTGCAGCCATACCGTCAGTCTACTCTTAAGAAGAGGGGCAAAGAAGCTTAAGCCACATTACTATGGTCCTTTCAGGATCCTGAGATGTGTGGGAGAGATGGCTTATGAGCTATAGCTTCTGATAGAGAGCAAGTTACACAATGTTTTTCATGTATCACACCTCAAAAAGGTGTTAGGACACCGCGTGATACCTTCTACAGTTTTACCTCCCTTAGATGATGAGGGAAAGTTGACTTTAGTACCTGAGTCCATCCTAGAGTATAGAGAGAGACAGCTGCATAGGAGGACTATCAGGGAATATTTGGTAAAGTGGAGAGATTTTCTATTGGAGGATGCTACATGAGAGAGCGAGGATATTCTACAGCATCCGGAGTTGAGATTGCTTGAGGACAAGCAATTTCAGGAGGGGCAAATTGTCATGTCCCCTTCTAGTTGAAATCTTTTCGAGTGGATGATTAGCCTATTATGTGACCCTCGTAGGCTGATGGGATGGATAGAGGGTCTTAATGGAGCTGGGCTTGGCTTCGAGTAGCAAAATTGTCGCAATTGGCTTTCGTTTGGGCTCTTTTGGACATGGATTAAGGGGGATATTAATATTTGATTGATTTAATCAAATATTAATTATTTGGTTTAATTTTAATTAAATATTAATTAATTATTAATTATTAATTATTTGGTCTAATTTTAAGACCTTAATTCTAATTTTAGAAACCCTAATTCTAATTTAAGAAAATTTAATTTTGGAAACACACCTTTTTGGAGGGTATAAGGGTTTCTCATGGAAGAGAGTTGAAAATCATGATTATTGTTTGAAGACAAATTTTGCTAAGGATTTTCTTGAGAAGACTGAGCCAAGGGTTCTAGTATTCTATCTACATTGAAGAACGTGCCCTCTTCAGTGTGAGTGATTTAGAGGCTGTGAGATATCAGCTGATTTATTGCCAAGTTGAGAGATAACTTCACACAGAAGTTATCACAGGTAATTATAGGGATTTATTTGATTAGGTTTTGATTCAAATATTACATAGATAGAGATTTTCTATATTAGAGCAATATATCTTGAGAGCAGGTGTACAACATACAGATTGTGCTATATCATATTGGCGGCTATACGAAGTCCATACAGATCCGTAAAAATCTGTTCGCATCCACAGAAAGTGCAGAGACTGACATCGGCAGGCAGAGAGCTATAGCGACCGACATCGGTTGACCCCATACCGACATCATCAGGTTATCAACACTAGGAAACTGACGGTGGCAGTATAACCAACGTCGGTGATTGTGTTTTTGACACAGTAGGCCGAGATGTGCCAGATACAGGTTTTATTCCCAGTTTGTGGAATACTCAGGTTCTTAAGATCGTATTTCACTATTATTTTATATGTATGATAGAGGACATCTATTGTAATCATATGGGCGAACGAATAAGAGATTCTATTGTGGTTTATTTATCTATTTGAATTTATTTCCAAAATTGTATCTTTATTCATACAAAATATCAAAAAAAAGTAAAATACAGAAAAGCGATTCAATAATATTCAGTTTCATATTTCAAGGGAAACAGGGGATATTACAGAAAGATAAAAGAAAGATGTGATTCAAATTCGTCCCACTCCTAAGAAATTTGAGTCAAGGACACAAGAGAGACAAGAAGTTGAGGAGAGCTCACCAAGCTCTGAATCTTTTGAAGAAGAGGTAAATGAAGAATAACCTCCACCTCAACTTATATAAATGACATAGACAACTACTAGTAAAGTATTCTCTTGATTATTAAAAATGTATTTATTTTTTTAGTACTAACATTGATGAACTAAGATCTTTGGAAGAATCTTTGGATATGAATGATGTAGAGTCCTAGAAGGTTGTTATCCAAGAAGAAATGGCATCTTTGAAAAATAATGATACATGGGACCTTATACCATTACCTGAAGGATGTAAGATTATTGGTTTTAAATGGATGTTCAAGAAAAATATTTTTTTAATGGTAGTGTTGAGAAGTTCAAAGCACTATTGGATACAAAAGGTCACTCTCAAGTTGAGGGTGTTGATTACATTGAAATATTTTATCCTATTGAAAAAATTACATCCATTATATTCTTTATTTCTATTGAAGCTTATTATGATTTATTGTTTGATTAAATGTATGTGAATAATTATTTTCTTTATGGTGATTTAGAGGAAGAGATTTATATGACACAACTAGAGCATTGCATGGTGAAATGTAAAAGAAGTTTGGTTTACAAGTTAAATAAATCCTTCTATGGTCTCAAGTAGAGTCCTAGGATGTGGTACTCTTAATTTGATAAATATGTAATGAGTTTGGGGTTTGAATAGTCTAAATATGATCATTGTGTTTATTATAAAATTAATTATGATCATTTCATGGTTATTGATTTATACATTGATGATATGCTATTTTTTTGTAATGGGGAAGTTTTGATTTTAGATCTTAAATCTCAACTCTAAGAAAAATTTGATATGTAAGATCTTGGTGATGTGAGACACATTCTTAGGATGGAGATTAGGAGAGAGAGACAAAATATAAATCAATTACTTGGCCAGAGTAAGTATGTGTATTCTATTCTACATAGGTTTAACATGCATGATTGTAGACCATTGTGTGTTAATTTTTTAGTATAAACTAATTTATATGCTAAAAAATGTCCTACATCCCTGTCAAAGATGGAAGACATGAGAAGAGTGACTTACAAGAGTGAATTTGGAAGTTTGATGTATGTTAAAGTCTATACTCGATGAGAAATTATCCAAGCAATGATATTTATTTATCATTATATGTCTAATCCTAGTAGAATTCATTTGGACACAATTATAATGGTTTTAAACTATTTTTGGGTTACCTTAGAGTATTCCTTATTTTATAATGGTAACATTACTAGATGGAAACATCTTATTGACA
Organism: Torreya grandis; assembly: GCA_037957365.1. Taxonomy (NCBI): domain Eukaryota; kingdom Viridiplantae; phylum Streptophyta; class Pinopsida; order Cupressales; family Taxaceae; genus Torreya; species Torreya grandis. Next base: position 23,103 of record JARHVA010002440.1, read on the forward strand.
TTCTTCGTTATTTGGATTCAAATTAAATAGGTGATGTTAATAAAAGAAGAAACACTAGTGCTTATGTCTTCACTTTGTTTGGTGGTGCAATAAGTTTGGTGAGTAAGTGATAGGATGTGGTCAATTTATCCACTATAGATGTAGAATATATTATATATCATCATTCCTTTAAATAATCCATTTAGATTAAGTGTCTATGTTCAGATATTAGGTTGAAATAAGGTGTAATGACAATTCATTGTAATAATCAAAGTGTTATTTGCCTAGTAAAAATCCTAACTTTTCCTACCAGGACCAAATATATTGATGTATAATATCATTTAGTGATAGATATGGTCAAGGATGGTAGGGTGGAGATGATAAAGGTATATACTTTGATTAATATTATAGATTCATTGATTAATCTCATGATCATAGATAAGTTGAGATGGTGTTCAAAGTCTATGGGCCTCTTGGCCCCTAGATATTAAGTTCATGTTGATATGGTTCCTCTATGACTTTCAAGATATTAGAAAAGTGGGAGAATATCAAGAATTAAGGTTTCTCAACCTTGACAAGTTAGGACACTATTCATGAGATACTATTCATAGTCATTATTCATAGTCACAAGTCATTTGATGAGGTAGTAATGGTGAGTTATCAATAACTATGTACATGATGTGGTAGGTGATTAATGTGGTGATGAATGTTTTGATGTGGTTTATGATGATTTTTCATGGCCCATGGAGGAATCTACATGATGTAAGTGCATGTGAGTGGAAGTGGGTCATTCCACTCCACTAAGGACACAAACTGATGTCCTTTGAGATGCAGATGATTTTACTTTAGGTATAATATGAGAAAAAGGAGATATGGGTGAATTTATCTACTATCATCATGTTTTTTATTGAAGGATAAGTCAAAATTTGAAGGATAATCTCTTGGTATCATGTTGAGTCACATGAAATAGTGGAGAAAAAGTTACTATTCCATATTGGAGGGACAAGTGAGAGTGGGATGTAGTTTTAGTGGCTTGTGAGAGTGGAGGATGATATGTCACAAGTGGAGGGTCAATATTTTATCAAATAAAAATACTACAAGAATATTAGTATTGATGAATAGTGGTCCCACTAAAGGGTGGAAAATTTCCTTCCCTTGCTCATGAATTTTCCTTGCTTGTCATCTTCTTTATAATTTTATATTATAGACACTATAAAAATGTACACCACAGCTCTAGATGTTGTATTAATTTTTAAACCACACATTCGACCCCTTAAGGTTAGATTATTTACCAATTATCCCATTATTAACCTTAGACCATTTCCTATGGAATTGACCTCTAGTCATTAGTGGATTAGAAAATCTTAACTATGTCCCCTCAACCAGTGGAAGACAACACTCGACCATTTATGGTTGACCTTGGCCATCAGTGGTTACTTAACGCAACAAAAAACTCCACCTTAGGAGTGCATATAACTTAAATGCAACCCATTCATTGATTACTAGCTGTCTAATTTTAGTCCATTGTTCACATGATCAATGTATGAATAGAATTTTTATGATACTATTTGATAAAATGTTTGTGAAACTATTAATTTCAAACTCCCTTTCCTATATATCAAGAGAGGAAGAGAAGGTTGAAATCATCATCAAGATCAATCAATTATAGGCAAGAGATTATGACTCCTAGGCTAATCTATAAACTTCCTAGAGCCAAACCATAACTATACAAAGACCAAGGAGGCACTTCCAACACCTCAACATTGAGGATTCTAGGAATGTTACATTGCACATGTAGCTCCATATTCCCAAGTGGTTCTTTTTCTACTTCAGGATTCCTCTAGGCCATTAATAACCAAAGTTAAGTCTTCTACATTGGTTTTTATTTAAGTTATTTTGTTTCAATAGCTTAGAGATTACACCTATTTTTAACCTCTCCCCATAACCTCTTTGGTGTTGAATTTCTACAAATTCAAACACCAGTCTCTCCACCAATCACTCTCTGACCACTCTAAACCATTTTTAATATCAAATCCCTAACCTTGAGAGCTCTAAGACCTCATCCCTATTCTCACAACCCTCAACCAACCACCAACCTTTGAACCCTTATTTGACCCTTTTCATTACCCACCTTAACTATCTCAACCTTACCAATCTTTGGTTTACTTACCCCAACCACCATATCAACCATCTCAACCTCATCAAACTTTAGACTATCAACCTCAAACATCGTATCAATTATCTAAACCCACTTTGGGGAAAACCTCTTTATCTCAAAACCAATACTTGGTCTATCCCCTTAGACATCCAACCAAAAACTATCAACCCATCTTACCTACCTTTTCCACCTTATCAACCTTACCTACCTTACCTACCTTATAAAACTTATCAAATATATTAAACCAACCAACCTCATCAAATAAAACCAATAACTATCAACCCAACTTTTCAAGCTCATCAATCTTATCAAACCTACCCAACATATCAAACCAATCAAACTTATCAAAATAATCCAAGTTAGTCAACCAAACAACTTCATCAAAGCAACTAGTTATCTCAAACCGTTAATATCACCCTCTTCCTAGGTAGTATATTTTATTGGGGGAATCATATACCTCAATCCTTGACAAACTCTTGAAGGATTCTATCATAAAACTTACTCAAATCAAACCCATAAATGGTTCTCTTCCAAAACCCATTTGTTTTATAAATAATGAGTTTTGTGCTTATCATCGCATAAACAAACATGTGGTAGATAGATATGGGGTTTTTAAGATTTGTATCCAAAAACTTATCAATCAAAAAAAGGTTCTAAAGGATATTATGCATGTTCCCCCCAACCTAGCCTTTTAATGTCTTCATGAAATCCATCCTTGAACCTCTTCCTACAGCCATTGGTGTGGAAACCCATAATAAAAGCCCTCAACACGATGAGGTCCCTTCATTAGATTTGGTTCTTAATGAACTTATAACTAAGGAAAACATAATCAAAACCCCAACCAATCCACTTGTTGATAAAGTACAACCTTCTCATCATTATTTTGAAATCCTCAATAAATAGGAATCAACCTTAACCCAAAAACTTATTTACCAAGTGGAACCTTCTCAATTTTCTTTTGAAACCACAATTATGGAAACCAACCTACCTTTTCCACTTCCCATTTTAGTGGATCAACCTCCAACCAACCTACCTCTTCCACTTCCCCTTTTAATGGATCAATTTACTACCTCTTCTACTTCCCTTTTTAGTGGATCAACCTCCAACCAACATACCTCTTCCACTTCCCCTTTTATTGGATCAAACTCCAAACAACCTACCTCTTACACTTCCCCTTTTAGTGGACCAACCTCCAACTAACCTACCTCTTCCTCTTCCCATTTTATTGGATCAAACTCCAACCAACCTACCTCTTCCACTTCCCCTTTTAGTGGAGCAAACCTCAACCTAACCCAACCTACCTCTTCCACCTCCCCTTTTATTGGAGCCAACCCAAACTCAAAAAACCTCACCTACCACCATTCTAACCTCACCTCAAACAAACCTAACCTCAACCACAACTAAATCAATCCAATTCCTTTCTAATCTACTCATTTTTATCTACCTAATGAATTTATCTTTGGTTTGATCCCATTTAGAATGGGGTCAAATATTTGTCATCTTATGTCACCAATCAATCCTAATAAACAAGTAAAACAAATCAACCATCTACACTACCTCCTTTATCTAATTAAATAAACATCTAAACCAAATCAGTCAACCAAAATTATCCCACCTTTTAATCCAACCATAACCAACTTGTTTATCAACCCAAACCAAAACCAACCCTTCATTCGAGATTTATTAAATATTTATGACCCTTTTATCCAAAATACTCATGGTATACCTAAGCTCTCTCATTGGGACAATTAGACACTATTATCCAACTGGTCTTTATTCAAAGATGGTGTTACCAAAATTATTTCTAGACCCCAAACCTACCTAAATCCAATCTAATAATGTTTCCCTTACCCTAGTATCATAGATGAGGTCCTGCCTCAATCACTACCTATAACTTGATTTTATCACCAACTAACAATTAACAATACTTAGGAGGTAGAAAATGTCATTTTCATATCTCCTCAACCTTATTTACTAACCAACATCTCCACTTGAGAACCTTTTATATCACCTTAACCATACATGGAAAGAGTAATTGGGAGAGTTCTTAATCCAAAAGGCTTTGACCATTTATCGACCTAAAAACCTCGCCTTAATCAATAACCCAAAACCTCAACCTTTTTCCCACAACCCTTCACCATTACCTAAACCAAAAACTATGCCTACAAAACATTAATCAATGACCAAACCAACCCTTGGCATTTTTACCTCAGCCTACACCTTGTCTAGCCTAGCACCCAACCATAACCTTGACCAACCTTTTATCAAAATCTAAGCCAACCTAACCAACATGGCCTTTACATCATTGTATCCAAGCAAACCTTCAACCAACATGTAACTAACCTTACCTATTTCCTTTCTCAATCCAGAATCTTTTCCACATCTAATCTACTGTCATAAAGTAGCTATGGGACCTCTTTACTCCTACTTGGATCAAACCATTTATATGCATGCATATATATTTATGGCATATCTAAACCAAAACCCCTCAATACTTTACATTCACATCCATTCTTATGTTAACCAAGTTTTTAGTCATCTTGTGTCTATCTTAAGCTCATCCCTTATATTAATCCACCTTCATTTCCTTATTTTAAGGATAATCGACTAAAATAGGATCATGTGATTATCGGTCATAGCCTTAGCCCAATCTTAAACATGGGTGCCATAGATATACGAATGGCATGATTCTCATGGATACTTTTCATCCCTTACAAGATGGATCCCCATGGTCATTGTCACTTAAACCTCTCTCACCCATCATTAACCTCATTGTGCTATGGTTTAACCTCCATGAAGGAAAATATTCAAGCCTATATAGAATTTTCCATGTCTAAAACCATAAATATTAAATTTGGGATACCAAAATATCACTTGGGTCAATAACCTAGCTTTTAGATTGCTCCCTTGAAGGACAACTACCGAAAACCATCAAAATTGCTTAGACATAAGTTAGATTGCTCCCTTAAAGGACAACTATAAACATAAACATATTAAAAATCTTAGACCACTCCATTGAAAGATGGGTAAGTCAAATTTGTCAAAATTAATCACTTGGAAGATTCCTGCATTGATCAACTTCCCAAACCCATCAAATAAAAGTGAGCAAAAAGACCCCAATTAAAAATTCAAAGTCAAAAATAAGTAATACCAAAGAATACTCCCATCAACTTTCATAAACCATTTTTAGACTTTCCACATTGATTAGTATACACCAACATTATAATATCATGGAATTCTCTATAATGGTTCCTAGGTTACATATAGAAGGGGCAAGCTACCCCGACAAGAATCTTACACTATCATCCATTCACCTACTTTTTACCATCCACCTCCTTTTTTTTACCCTCCACAAATCAAGGGATTTTGAGCTTATTTGACACTATGTGATAAAGACACTTATTTTAACACACAAAATAACAATGATGTAAAGCATGAAAGGGACCTATGTTTATAATCCCACCCATATTACCATTTTGGTCTTTTCCAACAAGAATGTTTAACCTCCTTCTATTTTCATGGCTTCTTGAAAAGATATATATCTTTCCTTTTTGAGTCCTTAAAACCTCAACCACCAATTTTTCACCCTTTCACCAAAGCATGGTTCCCTCTTTTTAGCCAAATCAATTGGTATACCAAATTGGGCAACTAGGTTTGGACACTACCTGTTAGGTTGTGGAGCTAAAAGCTTCACTGATGCAGACATGGAGGAGGTTGCAGGATGAGTTGCTGAGTGTCACGGAGACTGGCGTTTGGTCTAGCCAACCGACGCCGGTAGTATTAGACAAGGAAGCAACTGACGTCGGTCATGGATTGGCTGGCGTCGGTGACCCCCAGGTGGACAGGGACTGACGTCGATTGCCTGTGTGGTTCGACTGTGAGCTTATTACGGGCAGTTAGCTAACGAACCAAGTGTTTGCATGCTTAGATCTATTTTTAGATTGAGAGCTGCGGATCTAATTATTGTAATTAGATGTCTAATCATTGTTTGGATGAGATCTATATAATAGACTCATGGTTGTATTGGAAAAGTGTTCTAGTTTGAGTTGAGCAAAATTTTGTTCCTTCTGTGTGTGAGGTGAGCAAGGGTGTTCCTCCTAGTTCTACAGTACCAGGTGTAGGTGCTGGATTGGAGAATCAGTAGGGTTCTTCATGTATATAGGATCTTGGTCACCGGGGTATGGCCTATATAGGAGATCTACATGGTAAGTAAGATCGTTGATCTGCAGGTGTATGTGTGTGCAAGGTCAAGGTTCACAGGTGAGCAGAACCGGGTTTGATTTGCAGGTGTGCAGGATCATATAGACAGCAACACAACAGGGAGCAGTATCAGGCAGGATCTACTTGGAGTACAGGTGTGTACTCGGATAGAGCTAAGAGGAAGGTAAGGGAGTTCCTTCCACAAGTATGGTCTGTTGAATTGCAGGGTGTTGCAAGTTCATGGGAGATCTACTTGAAGTACTTTGAGTACTTGTGGAGTGCGTGGAGCACTTGTGGTGTGTGTGGAGCACAGGAGGTGAACACCAACTCTGTATTTTGAGTTGGGTGTTGGGACCTGAGAGGGAGAGCTTTGGGGAGAAGATTTACTGTTCACTTGAGGTGTGGGAAACCTCTGTAAGGTGGTGGAGAAGAAGTGGCATCTTCTTTATTGTATTCTTTTCTGTATAAAGTGTTAATACAAGTTGTGTATTGTCTCTCATATCATGTGTTATTCTAAATTCTAGTTACTTGGTGAATCTGGTTTATTTCTGCATATTAAGTTGCTTGGTTTGGTAATCATATTGTGCTCTTTTGGTGGAGCAAGATCCTGATAAGTGGTATCAGAGCAAGGTTGTTGGCTCATAGCTTGATACCACTGACAAGTGGTATCAGAGCTTTTGGTTGGGATACTAACAGATTGGTTTAGATCTGGGTAGTGTGTTTTGATTACAGGTCACTCTCAGGGGTTTCTGATTGAGTGGGAGTAGAGCAATGGCAGATGAAAGTAAGCTAAGAATGGAAGAGTTGAAAAGCACAGATGGTCACTCATGGTCCTATGGAAAGAAAGAGCAGGTAAAAGATTATTGTTGGTTGGTAGCAGATCAGCATGAAGAAACTGAAGAAGCAGATGTAGCAGGTGTTGCTAAACAGGATGCTCTGGGAGGTTTCTTGGATAAAGTTGAATCTTGGATAAAAGATTCGGTTGCCTCTTTCCATGCAGCTCTAGGTAGAGGAGCTGGTGAGCCTTGCCAAAGAATTGGCAAAGGGGAAGTGAAGCTGAAATTGCAGGTGGCCAACACACAGGTGTTGATGAAGGTCATGCAGGTCCCAGGTTTGGAGATATGGCTAATTTCTTCAGAAAGATTGGGTGATGAGAGATGCACAAGAACTCTCACAGTGGATGCACTTGAATTAGCTGGTGGTAAGAAAACAGGTACTCTTTATCTACTTGTTTATATTACTGATTCTTCTTCTATTGCAGAGACGTGGCTTTGTAGGCTTGGTCACATGAGCAGGAAGGAGATGCATGTTCTTAAGCGGAAGACAGATATATTTGACAGGCTTAAGAACTGGAAAGCCTTGGTGTTTATGGAGGAGATGGCGGATAGAACCCAGTGGTTGGTGCTAGATACTTCTGAGTAGAGCAGTTTGGACATGGGTTTTGATTCAAAGAAGCTTGCGGGTAAAAAGTCATCACTCACAGGCGAACACAGATACCGGCATCGGTCAGGAGAAACCGGCGTCGAACAGACAGGTGTCGATGTCGGTCATGTGCAGACCGAAGCCAGCGATGTCAGGCAGGTTAAGACCGATGTCGGTCATGGAACCGACGTCGGCAGTATGTAAGACCGATGTCGGTTAGGAGGACTGACGTCGACAGCAGGGACACTGCAGGGTCGGTAGTCAGGGACAGACACATGGAACCGACGTCGGTCAGATGTAGACTGTGGAGTGACCGAGGTCGATCACTGTAACAGATTTTGGGTGGACAGCACGCTGTCATGGAGTTTCAAACACCCATACGGAGGACTGAAGACGTAAGTAGGCCCTCAAATTCGTTGTTCCTCTTCTTTATACATGTTGCTGATTGTAGAGCAGGAAGGATCCAAGAAACAGGTGTGAGCTTGGCATGGATGAGGAAGTGATTCCTTGGAGGAGAACCAAACAGGTGTTTTTGGTAGGGCTGCCAGCAGGTATAAAAGCACAGAGACGAACGGATACCCTAGTTGAAGAATAGAGAGAACGAATACGTGAGATGGAAGACCAGGTCATATGGTCTTGAGGAGCTGCGGGACAGTGGTACAGGGTTTGACAGGTGGAGGACGAAGCATGGCTTCAGTCAATGTCAGGGTAACTACTGTGGTTTGACTTACTAGGGGGATGGTGATTGCAACATCATTCTGTTGTTGTATGTGGATGGTACGCTAGCTAGCTGGTTTTGTACATACAGGGTTTTGCTGAGCTAAGGGTAAGATTAGTTCAGTGGCATGTCATGAGGAGTTTGGAGAAGCAAAATTCTTTGACATGGGAGGCATGGAGATCACAGGTTGATCTTGTCTCGAGTGGGAGCTGATGTGAATTAGGTGCTGGCGAGGTTCAGGATGTAGAGTCGGAGCACACTAAGGGCTGGATAGGTACAGTGTCTGAAATCACATGAGGTCTAGTATAGACCTGAGTATTCCCATGCAGTGGGAGCTGTCAGAGAGTTAGGAGCTAATTCGGGGAAGTGGGTTCTCAGGTACTTGAGAGGGACCAACAGTAGGGATTCATGCTATGCAGGGTCAGGACTTCACTACATGTGTTTGTAGGTTCAGATGTGGCAGGGTACTCGGATGATAGGTGGTACATCACAGGTTGTGTGGTGGGTTATCTTCAGGATTGAGCTTGAAGAGGGATACAAACCAGGAAACAGATTAGACAGAGTATAGGTACAGGTATATTGCAGCTGTTTATCTCCAAGTGGGAGATTGTTAGGTTGTGGAGCTAAAAGCTTCACTGATGCAGACATGGAGGAGGTTGCAGGATGAGTTGCTGAGTGTCACGGAGACTGGCATTTGGTCTGGCCAACCGACGCCGAAAGTATTAAACAAGGAAGCAACCGACGTCGGTCATGGATCGGCCGGCATCGGCGACCCCCAGACGGACAGGGACCGACATCGGTCGCCTGTGTGGTTCGACTACGAGCTTATTACGGGCAGTTAGCTAACAAACCAAGTGTTTGCATGCTTAGATCTATTTTTAGACTGAGAGCTGTGGATCTAATTATTGTAATTAGATGTCTAATCATTGTTTGGATGAGATCTATATAATAGACTCATGGTTGTATTGGAAAAGTGTTCTAGTTTGAGTTGAGCAAAAGTTTGTTCCTTCTGTGTGTGAGGTGAGCAAGGGTGTTCCTCCTAGTTCCACAGTACCAGGTGTAGGTGCTAGATTGGAGAATCAGTAGGGTTCTTCATGTATGTAGGATCTTGGTCACCGGGGTATGGCCTATATAGGAGATCTACATGGTAAGTAAGATCGTTGATCTGCAGGTGTATGTGTGTGCAAGGTCAAGGTTCACAGGTGAGCAGAACCGGGTTTGATTTGTAGGTGTGCAGGATCATATAGACAACAACACAATAGGGAGCAGTATCAGGCAGGATCTACTTGGAGTACAGGTGTGTACTCGGATAGAGCTAAGAGGAAGGCAAGGGAGTTCCTTCCATAAGTATGGTCTGTTGAATTGCAGGGTGTTGCAAGTTCATGGGAGATCTACTTGAAGTACTTTGAGTACTTGTGGAGTGCGTGGAGCACTTGTGGTGTGCGTGGAGCACAGGAGGTGAACACCAACTCTATATTTTGAGTTGGGTGTTGGGACCTGAGAGGGAGAGCTTTGGGGAGAAGATTTACTATTCACTTGAGGTGTGGGAAACCTCTGTAAGGTGGTGGAGAAGAAGTGGCATCTTTTTTATTGTATTCTTTTCTGTATAAAGTGTTAATACAAGTTGTGTATTGTCTCTCATATCATGTGTTATTCTAAATTCTAGTTACTTGGTGAATCTGGTTTATTTCCGCATATTAAGTTGCTTGGTTTGGTAATCATATTGTGCTCTTTTGGTGGAGCAAGATCCTGACAAGTGGTATCAGAGCAAGGTTGTTGGCTCATAGCTTGATACCACTGACAAGTGGTATCAGAGCAAGGTTGTTGGCTCATAGCTTGATACCACTGACACTACCCAACCAAACTTTTTCAAACAATAATATTACCACAACAATCCCACCTATTGGAGAGAACCTTATTCTCCACCAACCAACCACCTATTGGAGAGGACCTTATTCTCCACCAATGAACCACCCATCAAATATCACTTTGTTCTCCACTAAGCAACCATCAAAATAATCTTGACCTTGGTTATTTTGGCCTACCATTAACCTTTTTTATGACCAAACCTTGCCTTGGTCATTTTGACTGCATACCTACCTTGCCATATGTGATGAACTAACACTACCTTTTGTGAATGAAAATTAAGATGCATAAGAACATGACCCTTTATAGTCCTGAAACCTATGACCATTTTCTATTTTCATAGGATCACATCCAATTTCTTGGATACTTATGAACACATTGACCTTACCTATGAGACTTGGGTTTATAGGTGTAACCCATATCAACTATGCCTAATATTGTGGCCTAGTCACCCTATCATTTGTCCTTTTGATACGAACCTTTATTTACCAAATACCTCAACTATGGTAACTTAGTCTATGCGTGATATATGATATAAAACTTAGTCATATTTTGTGTGCCTATTTGTGCTTAAATACCTAATCCAAGTGACCTTGACACCCACCTATGCACTTGTCAAAGCTACGATTGACTCTGTTTCACCTCATTTATTTTTGGTTTAAGGGGGAGCACCTCTTCCCATACTTGGGATGTCCAACCCAATACCAACATTCCATTTTTAATTTTGTATCCTACTAATACAAACTGCATAACAAAAAGGGGCAAACTTTAGACCCTAAAACATTTTACACCATGGCCCTAGATGTCATATTAACCTTTAAACCACTCCTTGTCCCCTTTTGGATTATATTATTTACCAATTCTCCCATTATTAACCTCAGACCATTTCCTATTGAATTGATCATTAGTCATTGGTGGATTAGCCAATCTTGACTGTTTCTACTCAATCGTTAGATTTTAGCCCTCAACTATAGATGGTTGACCCTGACAACCAATGGTTACTTAACTCAGCCAAAAACTCCACCTCAGAAGTGCATGCAACTTAACTACAACTCACTCATTATTACCAACTATCTAATTTTAGTATATTATTCACATGATCAGTGCATGATTATACTATTTGTGAGACTCTTTGATAAACCATTTGTTAAATTCTTCATTTTAACATCCCTTTCCTCTATATTAAGAGAGGAAGAGAAGGTTGAAATCATCATCAAGATCAATCAATCAAGGGAAAGAGATTTGGAATCCTAAGATAATCTAGAAGCTTCTTAGAGCTGTATCAGAACCAAAAAAGGACTAAGGAGACACTTCCAACACCTCAACATTGAGGATTCTAGGATTGTTACATTACCCATGTAGCTCCAAATTCCCAACTAGCTCATATTCAGCTTTAGGATTCCTCTAGTCCATCAAATACTAAAGTTAAGTATTCTACACTAGTTTTTAGTTATGTTATTTAGTTTCAATAGCTTAAATCCTGCACCTATTTTTAATCTCTCCACACAACCTCTCTAGTGTTATAGTTCTACAAATCAAAACACCATTATCTCCACTAAGCACCCTTTAACGACTCTCATCCATTTTGAATATCAAATCTCTAAACTTGAGACCTTTGAGACCTCATCTCTACTATAATGACCCTTAATGAACCCTCAAAAAACCCATAGAACCTTTATGTAACTTATCCATATCCTATTCTACCTAAAATCAACACCCTATCAAAACCCACAATAACTATCGATGGTCATACTTAACCATCGATGGTCATACCTAACCACTGACGATCATAGCTAACAACTGACGGTCATAACTAACCATTGATGGTCACTGTGTAAATCATTTTAACCAAAACAACAAGCTTTAAACACATTCCAACCTCAACCAAGAACCATGGTTCCTCATTGTTGTCACTATGAAGATTTAAGAGCAATAACATAGACCATACTTTGATAGTTTAGCATTTATATTTCATGTTATTTAATTAAAATGAGCATTCTCTTTGAAAAGTATATTTTTATTTTGATTGATTACTTTGATTTATGTTGTGTATTTTTTCTTATCAACAATTTTCTTAACATTAAATTTTCTAAAAGGTGGATTGACAAGCCTCCAAAGAAGTCATGTACTTCTTGGATCTAGCACATGCCAAGAAATATACCTACCTACCTAAATAATCAACCATTTTATAGTATCTTTCTTAAATACATGCCATCCATCCAAACCAAACATGAGTAACTACAACCTTCTAGATTATGGAGTGCAAACCAAATCTAGGTTCTACTAACCTCATCCTTATTTTAAGTTTTACATCTTTCTAAAGAAAATAAAGTAAAATTTTAGTGAAACATGTATAAAATAGATATGTTCTCCTTTATAATTATAAAGTAATTAATATTTTAAATCTTTAGAGCTAGAGAGTTGTGTAAAGGAACTGAAGTTCTATAAAACCAGCTCTCTTATTTGTAGTATACTAGTGGTGCTCCTATGAAGGCTTAAAATGCAAGTGTGTTATAATCTTGGTGATTTGATTAATACATTGAGATACTTTATAGAGTGGGGTTTTTATCTTAAAAAGGTATTCCACATGTAATCACCTATTATGTTATTCTATTATTTTTGAATTGTATGTGCTTTCTTTTAATTATGTAACAAGTATTAAATTGTTTACATATTCTCCTCTCTTGGCTAGTGTAAGGAAATATTTCCAGTATTCCTTTCACAGTGTTTCTATATTCATCATTGTACCTATGTATTCACATCATCTACACTACATATATATTATCTACTAACTTCTGTTATACCAAAAGTATACCCATAACACTCAAGTAACTCTAAGTTATATTGTTTGATACTAACCTTCTCCTTCTTGGAACATCAGGTCTCAACTTTTTCTTATTCATCTTCCTCAACCTAAACTACTTCAAACAGTCAAAATTTTAGGTGTCAATTGTACCTCCTTCTTTTAATGGAATTTATCCATCTATTTTTAATCTATTTAACATCGTAGATAAAAAATATATGGTTAGTAGGTTACCACAATATATGCCCCTTATTTTTTTCCATAGCCAAGAGCTACACTTTCTTGATTTCAAATCAAACCCAGACTTCAACTTGTGATTTAAAATTCACCCTCTTACAATATTTAATTCTAGTTAGAACCACATCACCTTTAATAATATCTTATGTTGGTGTTAATATAGTACTTGTTGAATCATCACATAGTCAATAAAAAGATCCATATGATTATCATTTTTATACCACTATGGACCTTTGGAAACTATGCCTTTACCATTACCATAGGTACAAGAATACCCTATCTCATTTATCCTCTTGATGGACATCAGATTCTTCTTCAACATAAGAACATGATGCACATCCTTCAAAATTATGATTATACCATCATGTAGCCTGATCCTTATATCCCCTCCTTCGACAATATCTAATGGATGATCATCACCCATATAAATAGACTCTCCACTACATGGTTGGTGTCCCATGAACTAATATTTATATGGATACATGTGAAAACATTCACCCGAGTCAAACACCTAGGTATTATCACTTGGTTTAATACTACTAAGGTAGAAATCCTCATGTGATGTCATTTAATTTAAATCTATCATGTTGGCCTCTACTTAAGGTGGATTATGATTTCCATCCTTCTCCTCATTCTTCAAATTTCAACAATCCTTCTTCAAGTGTCCTAGCTTTCCACAGTGCCATCACCTGTTATTTTCGTTGCATCCTATAAAATTTGATTCAGATGATGATATACCTTGTGTGCTCATTCATTAGATATCCATCTCATAACCAAATATTCATTACTTGAGGATTCACCAGAACACATTCTTCTCATGTCCTTTCAAAACAAAGCTATTAAAAATAAATGATATCTCTTTAATCTTCAACATATATAGTTACTTCTTGAGGAATAATTTGTTTGTTGCCAACTTTATTTGGTACAATTTTTCAACTTTTCCCATAACTATTTTTTAGTATTATCTTAAACAACATTAAAGAGCATAGAATATGCAAGACACATATGGATTTTAAAAATCACCTGCTTATCCATATTGATCTAATATTCATCTATTATACTTCTGGGTTTCCTTGCAATACTCTTCAATGCTAGATTTTTGTCATTTTGTACCAAGAGATCCCCCACCTTCAACTTCCTTAGGGAGAAATTTATACCATAAAATTTCTCTACTTCAAACCTAGTTACTCCTCTTATCATTGTATTTGCTCCCACTTGCACAAAGTTACCTAACTCAAAATAAAACATTCACAACTAGAGTTTTCCAAAAGCCTAGATTTGATACTAGATGTTTGGAAATAATATCCCAAATAACATGGACATGTACTAACAATTCTAAATTAATCAAGATAATAGATCAATGAACAACAAGATAACACATTACATAAGTAGATTATGTGAAAACCTTATAATGCACAAGGTAAATGGTAGTATTTAATCTTCTATTAGCTTTAGAAAAACCTCTTCTTCTATAAATATTCCTCTCATTTATAACTCATTTCAATTTCTTACATACAAAAAATTCAAAAAATCATAACTATCAAGCTAGTTAAAAAGACCACTCTTTTACAACATTTATCACAAGGATGAAACTCCCAAGTTTTATCCTAATTACAAAAGGATACATAATACCAAATGGGTGAGACAGAATATATAGAAATACAAACAATAAAATAACAATGGAAAAACTTCAATAATAATTAAAAAATGGTGCCACTCTCATCATTGGCATGGTATCGATCAATAGGAGAGATTTTTTCACTTGTACAAAGGTCTATAAAGTAGAGCATCTACTTTAAACAAGATGCACCACCTCTATGTGACCTTATTGTCTTTGTCTTCCACATATCCATTAAGGTCCAAATAGCCTTTAGCCTCTTGACAAAAACACATGTATCATAGGACATCTATATAAATTAATCCCACACCTATTCACATGAAAATAAACACTTGAATATCTTCTTTATCCTTATGCAAACAAGTGTCAAGAGATTCCTAGTCACCTTTTTGACTCTAGCAACACCACTTCACATGCACCTTGCAATAAATGTATCCAATTTCTTTCTTATCATCTTTTCAATAATAAAATATTCCTTGTGGGACATGCCAGATCACCATTGTGCCATCTCATAAGCATAGTCACTACCAACTCATCATTGTGAATAGTAATTACCATCTCATTACATAAATAATGGCCATGAATAGCGACTTTACATCCTAACATATATGCATCTTTCATGGTTGAATAATTTGTTATCAAATGTGAAACAAGATTATGAATGGCATGATATGTTTCATGAAATAGGGTACATATTGTATAGCTATGGTAATGAAGGCATGGAAAATAAGGAATCCAAAATATTTTTAGACAATTAATTCTCCACATAGGTTAATTTTGTTGAATGTTTGGAGAACCATTAGCTTCGTAGGGTTGGAATTTGTTCAGGATGTTATCATACCCTTCATCATGATGGAAAATAAAAATATTCAGCCATATAATCTTACCATTTAAACCTGAAAATTCATTTCTTGATAAATATACAAACTTATACACATCACATGATGGATTAGTTACTTCACCAACTAACCATAGTTGTTTACATATACTAATAGTGGATAAAAATAGGCAAGGACTATGGATTATACAAGAACATTAATTTAGAGAGAATTAAAAATACTAAACGTGTCAAGGATTTATAGATTCTAGACTACCATGTCATCTACCATAGTAGCAAGCCTCATACAGCTTGGGTGTGGAGTCTAACATATGAGATGTTTCATTATCATATATATACTACAATGTCATCCATGAAAATGTACAATTACCTATTTTCAATTCACTAATGCACTTTTATGTTAGAGGTACAATCACTAGGGGTGATTCAATGATGCTACATAATCCAATTCAATTACCAACTCTTAAACATTTAACACACATCAACTTAATCAAGCAACATGAACATAAAAGTAAATACATCCAAAACATACATAAGACAATACATCACATGAACACATCATATATGTGGGAAACCCTCTTGGGGAATAAAGCTCAGTGAACCCTATAAGATAGACTATAATCCTATAAAATAAGATGTATCATTTTGACTAGCACCAATAGATCAAGGAACTCCCATCACACAAGGAGGAACCAAGCCCCTAGGCAACCAAGCACCCACTCAATTACCTTGATATGATCTACACCTTTAATATGATGTCTTATACACTTGATGATGGACTTCTCTTACTTGTAATCTTTCCCATTTACACTCTCACAATCTTATACACACAAGAAATGCATCCATACACACTCTTTTACATCAGTCTTTACTTCTAAGCACATGCACAATTAAAAAACCTATAAAATCTCTATCAAAACATCAAAAACATAACCTATAGGTCATGCACACACTCCTCAACCTACTTATCTCTTCAATACATCCATTAAGCACACTCAATCAACCTCTATGGCTTACTCACTCAATCTTTCTCTTCTAGGATTATTAGGTCCAATGACATATGTATTTACATTTAAAAACTTTTTCAAATAAACATGACTGATCATATTTTCTCTCTAATGGTCCTCACTAACCCATACTTTCTCTTTCAAAGGTTACTTTTCTCAATGTCACATCTTATCTACACTTCAATCTAAAGTCTAGAAACTATTGCCTTGGTCTCCACTCTTTAAAGAGTCTTCCCGATTAAAAAATTCTAGGTTGGCCGATAAAATTTCCTTAACCCTTAAGATATATAACATGATAAAACATATCTCAATTCATTTTCATAGGCTAGCCATAGCATATATGGTGCATACTTAAGTATCTACACCTTTCAATTAGGCCTCAGATCCCTTATAGGTCTCATGGAGACCTATTCACCCATTTAGCACTCCATCAAAAAAATTAAGAACATATGATCAATTTATATTATATGTGTATACTCCATATAACCATTATGACATATTTATATGATTACATCTAACAAAACAATTCTTATGCTAAAGCATAATTTTCTCATATAGAATTTTGTATAGAGTAACACCATGAATGAATAAATATTCAACTTTGAAGCTCCATAACTTTGACTATACAAACATTTAGACCCTATAACTAGATTCTATGGATGCAACATGAAGTCCTATAAAACTTTACATAGTATTGAATCAATAAATTCATCCTAGATTAGACTATATGCCTCAAAAACTAATCACTATTTTTCCTTCACAAATTTGAATATTTGAATTCCAATTGTCACTGTTCAGACATTAAACATCGAGCACCTTAACCTAATATAATGCATCTTGGAAACTGTATAAAAATATGCAACATCTATCTCCTCTTAGTAACTTTATATTTATCTTTTAATGCTCACCGTTGATCTTAAATCAAATTCAACATTAACTGTCGAACTTAGATATCACAAATTTAGCTAAGTATGTGAATATAGTAAATTCTATTCGAGAAGCCAACATTTCACCTTGATAACTTTTTCTACGCTCAACATCATGACCTAAAAATTTAACCATATGATCTCCTTACATAGGGGAATCTATTTTTATATCAATAGTTTTTTAAATATTCACATGTGAGAAATATAATTTCATCAATTTGCTCACTCAACTTTATCTACTAAGATGAGTATTTAAACATAGAAATACATATGACTACATTGATAAATTACTTTCACTTATAAAATCAATCCAAGCACTCTTTACATCCCATAGGATCTCTGAAACATGTCCATACCATCAATATCATCAATCAATTTTTTATCTAAGTCAAACACTAAATAACCATGCAATAACACTGAAGTTCATTGAAGCACACTTTGTCATTTTAACATTCTTGGTGACCTTGGAGACATCATTAACAAACCTACAACAATATCCACCTTTGTCATTAATGTCAAATAAAAATACAAAGATTATTCTCAGAATTTGTCTCTCTTAAAGAATTTTCCCCCCTTTCACACAATGACAAAGTGGGCTCAACTTCTGATCATATAGACCTAAAAAGACTTCAAGGACCACCTATGAGAGATGATACAAACTCTTTATAACATTTTTAATACATTTTATTTCCTTTAGATTCTAAAACATGCTCTATAACTACACTCTTCTTTCCCCATACATAGCTCCTGAGCTTAGGCATCCTTTGAGTACCTTCATACCATCTTCAACCATAATGAAATAACACCTTTTCCTTCAAACCTTCTAACTTTAGGATACCTCCATGATTACTAGAATATGAACAATCCAATCTTCAAATAGGAAAGATGCACAAAAACTTAACAAACTCATTCAGGAACAACCATACCTTTGTCATTTGGAAAAAATGACCAAAGACCGCTCTTATCTTTGCTAGCCTTGCCTAGAGGCTGAGTGGCCCTCCTTTAAACTTGAAAAACCCATATATTTATTGCATATGCATCTTAAATACTTGAAATTTCATATATGAAGTATACTCATGTTCCCACTCATTCACATCAAAATTCATCTTCCAACTCTATTTTTGCACCATAGCTCCTTCACAAACCTACTAGTCAATTAACCCTTCATTTTCACAAATCCTCATTCATGGAAGACACCACACACTTTCAAATGATTTTTAAACACTTTTTGACAACTCATTTGGCCATTTTAATATATCAAGTAACCTCTCACTTAAGAAACAAACTAACCAGCATGGATAAATAATCCTAGATTTTCAAATGAAACTTAGTCAAATCACCACCTTTCAATCAACATCAAGTCTTGAAACTTATATCACACCTAGAGGTTAATAAAAAAAACTTCTGGACCAATTTTTGAGGTCACACACCTTGGATAATCCATATACCCTTTAGTTGGGTTTTGACTTACTTTCCCTTAAGCCAAACTTGGGAAAACTTGAGAGCACTAAAAAAGAATCAATTTACACACAAAATATCTTTAAAGCATAAATTCACCTATATCACACTTTAATGTAGTATACACACCTTTTCACAAAAAAAGTCATCTTGAAAACTCATCTTTCTTGTTTTGACACTTGTAAACCTCTATACTCTATCTGCAGACCCTCAAGACCAAAATCCCTGAACATACCTTGACCACACATACTTATAGTCTAGATCTTGAAATGAGTAACTCATAAAGTAATCACCTTCACATCATTGAAATTATTCATATCTCAACCATGACTCTAACATCTCAGATATGCTCCCCCTCACATCATGCACATTTTCTTCAATCCACTCAATCTAACTAAGTTAGTTCCCCCTTAGCCACACACATCTTAAAATGATATTATTATCTTGAAACATAAATAAAAACTCAACTATATCCACCATGCTTCCTCTTTATTATAAAGTGTCTCCTTGAAGCCAAGATATAGACACCTTGACCTAGAATGTCCTAGAATAATGTGAAACTAGGAGTTTCCCATAAATCCTCATATTCCTTCTCATCTTTAGTCATCTAATACTGATAGTTATTATTTCTCTTCTTAGGCTTAAAAGAAGAAACATGATCATCCACTAAAATATTCTTCTTTTCTTCTAAGATTGGATTGACAACATATGGAGACAACAAATATTCATGACATATCTTTTCATCTGAATAAAGAACCTTATTACTAGGTATTGATAACTGATGTTACTTATAAGAAACATTGTCAATAATAGTAGGATGTTCTCTTAGATCCATGAAAAACTAAGAACTATCCTTAATTATGAATTTGATCTTTTACTTGAGCTTTAATTAAACTGATGTTTGATTCTCCTCTTCTATTTGGATAGATGATACGTTCTCATGGAATTCTTGAACCTTATTCATATATGATTCCTCTTTTGCTTTAACAAGTTGTCCACCATGATCTTTCAGCTCAAATGAATTAGTTTTCCTAGTATTTACTTCCTTAGGATTCCATACTAAGGATGGATCTTTCTTGAGCACACTATGATTTCCATTTTACTTCTTATGATTTGAGATCTTACTTTTACAATATCTTTCAATATGACCAACTTGATGAC
This sequence comes from Torreya grandis, assembly GCA_037957365.1. NCBI lineage: Eukaryota > Viridiplantae > Streptophyta > Pinopsida > Cupressales > Taxaceae > Torreya > Torreya grandis. The sequence continues at coordinate 43,494 of JARHVA010002440.1, forward strand.
AACAAAAAATATTAACATCATTCATACCTTTTACTTAATGAATATTATGAATAATAGAAAACATACCATCTTGTCTCTTAGGATCATTATTGTCAAAATTAATTGTCTTAGGTCTCCATACATGGGTTAGTATTTTCCCATTAAATCTTGAATAGAATCTAGAAATATGTCTCATGTCATGACAATTATAGCATACTATATAATCCATACCTCTAGCTAAAAAACTACTCTTCCTTATATATTTTCTTCTTACATAGTTTCTTACCCTATGACCAAACATGTGACAAGCATAACAATGACCATTAAAATATCTTTCATACTTCATGGCACTTGTCTACCTAATGGATCTTTTTCTATTGATCTTGGTGCTAGTATCCTTCTTTCCTTGAGCTGACCTCTCTTTCACTTTCTCAATCTTGTTTATCTTGATAATAAATCACTCATTCTCATCCTTCAATAAATCTAGCTTGGTCTTCAATTGAATTATCTCATCCTCATGAGCTCTCTACTTGAACTTGTAGCCTCTAACTAAATATTGGGGACTTAGATAGTCTCCTTATCCCTCTTAGCTTCTTTAGCCATGTCATCCTTCAATCTAGATGGTTTCTCTTCAATAATTTTTATACAATCAAGATTGGAATTTAACTTGTCATGCTCACCTTGTTTTGAACTAAAATTGGAATTTATCTCTTTTAACTAAGTTTTAAGATGTATAAATTCTTCCTCTTTTGAACTTAAATTTGTCTTTGTAACCCTTAATTGATCCTCAAGAATGTTGATATTCACATTAACATCTTTTGATCTTGAGCTTGTTTACAAAAATTCTAGTTCCTTTTTTATCTTTATGCACTCATCTATAATAGCCATAAATTTTGAGGCCAAGATCTTATTATGAACTTATTCTTGATCATACTCTCTCATCTTACCTCTATACTTCTCAAAAAGTGAATTGAGTTGATTTCACTTTTCTTCACTTGATTTTAGACATGTATAAGTAACCTCCACTTGAGCCTTCAACTCTTGATTCTCATTCTTCAATTGCATATCCAAATTTTTACATTGGATCACCTTTAAGAGGTTAAACTTACAAATAATGTTCTAATCTGATACCAATTATTAGAGGTACACTCATTGGGAGGGGGGTGAATCAGTGATGCTAGATAACCCAGTTCCATTCCAAACTCTTAAACATTCAACATACATTAATTTGATCAAGTAACGTGAACATAAAATCACATACATCCAAAGCATACATAATAACATGCATCACATGAACATATCATCTATATAAGAAACCCTCTTGGATAATAAAACCCACTAAACTATACAAGATGCACTATATTTAGACTAACACCCACTGTTCAAGGAACACCAATCCCTTAGTTTAGTGAGACACCCATCCCAAAAGGAGGAAACAACCCCTATACAACTAAACACCCACTCAGATACCTTGATCTAATCTTCACCTTTAATATGATGTCTTCTACACCTAATTATGGACTTCTCTTACTTGAACTCTTTCCCCTTTACACTCTCACAAACTTGCACACATAATAAATGCATCTATACACACTATTTTGAATCACTCTTCACTTATAAGAACACAAAAAATAATAAAACATAAAAAAAATATATCAAAACATAAATAATATAACCTTTAGGTCATGCACACACTCCTCAATCTCATCATCTCTTCAATCCATCCACTAAGCATACTCACTCAATCAGCATATAAGGCTTACTTGCTCAATCTGCCTCTTCTAGGCTTATTAGGTCTAATGACCTATGTATTTGCATTCATAAACATGAATAATACTATTTTATCTCTAATGATACTCATTAACCAATACCTTATATTTTAAAGGTTCTTTTTCTCAATGTCACATCTTCTCTACACTTCTCTCTAAAGTCTAGAAACCATTGCCTTGGTCTCCACTCTTTATAGAGTCTTCATCATTAACAACTTGTAGGTTAGCCAATATATTTGCCTTAACACTTAAGATATATAACATGATAAAACATATCTTAATTCATTATCATAGGTTGGCCATAGAATTTATGGGTCACACTTAAGAAACTACACCTTTTAATTAGGCTTTAGTAGCCCTTATAGGTCTCATGGATACATACTCACCCATTTAATACTCCATCAAGTAAATTAAGAACATACAATCAATTTAAAATATATGGGTCCACTCCATATAACCCTTATGACATATTAATGTGAATATATCCACCAAAACACTCTTATGCTAAAGCACAATTTGCTCAATCAGAATTTTGTACATAGTAACACCATGAATGGATAGAAAATCAACTTTGAATATCTATAACTTTGAATTTACAAACACTCATAACTTATAAATAGGTTATCTATATTCACCTTGAAGTCATCTACAAATTTTATTTTAAATACATCAATAAATTTATCTTAGATCAAAAGATATAGCTCAAAAAACTAAGCACTAGTTTTCCTTCAAAAATTTAAATTTTTGAATTCCAATGGTCACTATTCAGACATTAAACATCGAGCACCTTAACCTCATGTTGTGCTTTGTATAAAATATGGAAAAATAAATACCATCAATATCCTCTAAGTACACTCTTATGTATCTTGAAATGTTGACTATTGATCTTAGATCAGATTTGATGGTAACTGTCAATCTTCAATATAACAAATTTGGCTATGAGAACACAATAGATTATGTCTAAGAAGCCAAATTTTCACCTTTATAATTTTTTCTACACTCATCCTCATGACCTAAAAATTGAACCATATGGTCTCCTTACATAGGAGAATTTATCCATATATCAATCTACTTATGAAACCTTCACATATCAAAAATATAAGATCATCAATTTGGTCACTTAGATTTATCTGTTAAGATAACTACTTGAACATAGAAATATATATGACTACTCTAATGAATTCATTTCACTTCTAGAAGCACTACAAGCACACTTGACATCTATTAAGATATCTAAAACATGTCCATATCATCTATATCATCCATCAATTACCTATCCAAGTCAAACACTAAAGAACCATGCAAGAACACTAAAGTTCATTGAAGCACATTTTGTCATTGTCATTATAGCACACATGACACATCATCAACATCCTTGGTCACCTTGGAGACATCATTAACAAAACTCCAACATTGCAAACATGTGAATAAGGTAGATATGGTGAGATAAAGGATAAGAGACATAGCTATCCAGGATGTAGGGATGTGAAAGTGAGCACATCAACAAAAATTATATATAAAAGAATGTACATTTTCTTTCCACTTATATTTCCTTTGTTTATAAATATTTTGGGAGTCTAAATTAACTAATATGTTTGGAATGCATAATGTATATAATATGGAGTAGGAAATGTAAATGAAAGTGAATCAAGTATGGATGTCTAATTATCAAAACCTCCATATGAATCTCCATAAGGTATATATATCAAATTATCAAACCCTATAGATCAAGGTGAAGTAACATGTTTGTTGGATGATAATGAAAACTAGCTAAGGGATAATGATAATGTAAGACAAGTCTCTATTTTTACTCCTCTAGTTTTCTATATTTAAGGTGAATTTATAATTAGATGTTTTTCATTATATGAATAGATCTATATCAGTTCTAAAGTGATGATATCTAAGCCATGATATGTAAAACTCAAGACTTTTTATAAATGTCACTACATCAAGCACCTCTAAAAAAATATCATTCTCATGAAGTGTATGGTATATGTTTAAAAAAATATGTATAATAGGGTAATATAAAGTACATATAAACTAATGGATCATCCATTCCAACATGTCCATGATGGGCATAAAAACACCTTTTGTAGAAAGACACTTCATAGAAATGAAGAATAGAAGAAGACATCACAACATTTCACAAGGGATAACTCTATTTCCAAACCATCCTTGTAATAATCATAAATGATAAGTTTGGAATGAGTATCTAAATTTTTAAATGAAGAAAGATAGAGAAAGACTTGATGGAGATAATGTAGCTTGATTGTGTCCCTATGTTGGTTATAGTGTGAAGTCATTGTAATGTTGTATATTTTATTTGTCATGTGATTAAAATGTATACCTTAGAAGACTATTAAATGTTTTAATTATGTAAATAAGTGTTTCATGTTTTGGGAATATGATTCTAATCGATTCATTATTTAATTTGTTAGTATCCCATTCATATGTATATTAAACTTCTAAATTAAAAAAAAAACAATGAATGTAAAATATAGTTTGCGATGTACAAGTTAGATTTTGAATGTCATCCTAGTATTCATTATCATTTTTTATAATTATTATACTTATAAAAATTAATTATTGATAGACTTACTGACTCTTTTCATCATTATGATACGTGATTGTGATTTTTAAGACATTAAATTATATTTTTTGGTTCACAACTAAAGGGAACAATTCTATTTGCCTTACCAAGCCTTATAAGCTAGGTCTATGGTCATTGGACATTAAAATTTTCCATGGATTTACTACTTGGTATATTTTAAAAACCATTGGATCTACTATATAGAATGGGATATGAGAAACTTATATTTACTTTGAAATTTATAAGAAAATGAAGCATTTTATCTAAAACTGAAATTATCATCAATGGAAATAGAAATTCTACTTTCAACCATGTATGGTTTTTTGTCATTCATGTGATAACTACATTTGTGTTCATTAGTTATGAATTTATGCCATATTTTAACACAAATACATTTTTTTGTATACGAATTATTCATTTTTTTATCCCAATGAATAAGACACCAATGTAGTTAGACTGTATCAAAATTTAGTCATATTTGTTTCATTTTAAGTTATGATAATATTTAATATTAAGTCACATATTAATTTAATAGTTTATTTCAAAATATAAATATCTAAGATATAATATCAATATGGTCATAGTATTACAGATCAAATAAGAATTTTATGAGCATAATTGAGATAACTACTTTATTTTTCAGAGGTTGTCCAATGATCAAAACAAGATGGATTCCAATTCATATAAATATTCTTATGCCATTAATTCTAGAAGACTTAGATTTAATTCTTAGTATATGGAACCTAATGGTAAGAGATGGGTTATATTTGTTTTGTGTTATGATAATGTCTATCCTAAAGATCAAATGCCATATGCAATAATTGAGTTTCTCGCATAAGTATAAAGGCATAATTTTGAGATTTTCATCCAATGGTATTATGAATGACTTGAATTTAATGTAATTATTTATAATTTATTCAGAAATAATGATGTTATTCCACCTTGAATCAGACCATTATTAGAAAAACTCATGCCTATAAAGGCATATGATAACCATGTTATCAATACAAACCATGATCAAATAAATAATATCTTCATTTGACTGAAGATTCATTTCTAAATTCATTTTGAACTCTTTAGTGTTCATAATCATCAATCTAATAGAATAATAATATAACTAGCTCAACCTATAGGTGCATTATCAGAAGTATTCAAAATATCACATAAAGCTAATTTATCCATTGACATAGTTGAGATGATAATTTTTCCACCAAATACTTTGTACATATATCCACCTATCTGAGTTATTGACAATAATGAAAGTTATCTCTTATGGGTGACTATAAACATGTTGACGCTAATTATACTATTTGAAGACCTCATTATCATATGATTAGGAGTACTAATAATAGGTTAGGTCTTTCAAAGTGTCACCACACTAAAGTATTTTTTTGATAGAAAAATGCCATTTTGATAATTCCAAAGTAAAATTTACAAAATCTTAATTATGTTAATTACACATGATTTTTAATCCTATATTTTATCATCTTATATTTTATTTTTATTGAACATTTTATGTTTTATTTTTATTTTGGAAATAATGAAAATAATTTCCAAACAAAACTTGTTTAAAATATAACAAGAGCATACATTAAGCCATTTTCTCACTATAAGTTAAATTTAGTTTAATTTACTAATGATTTCCATGCTATGCTCCAAAGTTTCAATTTTGGTACAATTGGACGACACCAACAAAAGTTGTTGATTTTTTTAGTTCCTTTTTTAATCTAATTGAGGTATATCTAAATATAATCTAAAATAGTAGCATTTCATTTTATCAATTATTTCAAAAATTTTGAATATAAACAATTTTTATAGATCAAAATAATGTATTTTATTGATGTAATTATTGATTTGTTAGGAAAGGGGTTATTACATGGAAGCACCATACTTTTATATTTTATTTACTTTTTAGTTAAGTAATATTGTGAATGGATTTGGGTTTAGTTTCATTCCATGTCTTTTTATTACATTATGATCCATGGAAAAAAAAACTTGAGTTTGATCCCTACACTTGAGTGACAACTTCATTGATGCACAAAAATATGTCATCATGTTTTCAATTTTATAGTTTTGGTTGTTATTTAATTATGGTATATTTTACACCCAAACTTATTAAGGTTCATCATGTTAGATTTTAAATTTTGACTTTATTTGTAATATTATTCATTATTTATTCAAGATTCAAGCATAAATATGGTGCAATGATAACAACCAAGTTTTGATTGAAAACCATACAATATTCAAAAACAAAATGAAAATTAACATTCATGAGGTATGATTCCATACTTCATGTACAATAATATATGATCAATAAGTTATGCACAACCTGATCAACAAGTAATTCATAACCTTGACAAAAACAATTTATTACACATGTTCACATTGGAAACTATTTGGAAGTTTCATAGTATAGTTCCATAAAAAAACATAAACAAAATTTTTCTCTAAATAAAATTTAAAAAATTATTGACCTATTAAAACTTGACTACATTACTCATAAAAATTGAGCTTAAGTCCTTCAAATTTTCCTCTACAAGGCTAATCCTATCATCTAATATAACAAAAATATAACATTTTATACCATATTCAAACTAATATTGGTAATGTATCAATGTAATATGTTATAATACACTAATAAATAATACCATTCACTTTTCCCAGTCTTTTCCTTGAATTCCAAATAATGCATAACTAATTATTATTTTTTATCTTTGAAATGGCACCAATACTTTGAATCATCTACTAAACTTGTCGATACATGATCTTTCACTCTTTCTTTAAATTTTTTAGATCTTTTTTTTATATGGAAATCATTGCATCATGTTTTATTTTTAGGCCCTTAATTGTCTCTCCATTATAGCCATGGAGTTCTTTAGTGTATGCATTGGCAATATTAAGAATGAGACACTTTATTTCATATTCCATATTATCTCCCCTAAATGTGGTATTTTTATGATGTAAATATTCTCTCTCCATGTAAAATTTCTCCAAGAAATTTTTCTTCTTAGCTAGTATGCTTTCCATCTTTCTAATGGTTATCATTTTGCTTTGAAAAAGGTCAGACAAAAACTAGTTTTTATTGGTGAAAGAACCATTTTTAGTAACCTTAATGAGAGATTAACACCAAGATGATATTCTACTAACATAACACCCTCTCATCACATCATATTATGAATTTATTCTACATCATCCATCATTTAACCAACTAGATTGTCATCTTCATTTCTAGGGACCCATGTAAAAAATAAACGGATAAGTGAATTAGGACATTTAATCAAAATTTAGACTACATAACCAAATTATAATATAAAAAAATTATAACATATGCAAAAAATGTGAATTAGGATATGGAAAACACAAATTCATTCATTGGGTTTTTTTTTGTATTCAATATTCATTACATAATTTGTAAATAAAGAATACATCAACATACAATCAAGATTCTTTTAATTTCCATTATTTTTGGATTCATCACTATAAAAATAGGTTAATTCCACATGCCACCATAAATAATGAGTATATCCAACAATACTAAACTTGTTATTAGTGTATATTCTAAAATGTATGAAAAATAGGATAATTTATTTCCAAATAATTTTAGTAAGTGGAGAATGTTTCATTTGTTCCAAAGTGATAGGCAAGCTTACAAGGTTTTATTGACTATATAATTAATATATTTTTATAAATCCATATTCTATTAGAAACATTAGATTTTCCATCCATCATTAAGTTTGTTTAACCTAATAGATTAGATAGATTTGTTACAAGTATAACTTGTTGTCAAAACATTTTAGCTATAAATTGTCACCATTTTTCTTATGACCCTATTTTGTTTCCTACACATTAGTAGCATGTTTTATAGATACCAAAAAAAATAACGCACACAAATAACAAATCCTTAAAGGAATGCTTTCTCTTTATAAACATAGATAAGTTTACAAAATGCATAATTTGGTATCCATATTGATAAATAAAATCTTCCATAAAAAAGGACTTATGTTGAATATAAATAGATATTATATTAATTGGAATATATAATATGTAAAGTATTTTGAATAAAATAAAATATATTTATTTGTAACTTCAAATTGCAATTAGAAAATTTTAAAAATGGAAATTCAAGGTTGATTGGGATAATAACATCAAACAAAAATTGTAAAATTGATATTCATTCATAAATATGTGCCAAAAACTATATAATTGACAACTTATAATATTTAGGCCTACTCTTTACAATAGTTACATGTTGCTATGATCTCATTCCTAAGAAGTTCAAGACCAATGTGGATTATATTATATGTATGAAAATCATCAAGGATTTATTTGAAGAAAATTATGAGAAATGTATAATAGGGAGGTATCATATCCTCACATTTTGTAATATCACATTCAGTTTTTTGTAATATGCACTATTAATTCTCCAAAAAGCAAAATTTTGAATTATTGATTTTTTATGGTGCATGAGGAAATATTATTCACTAGACTTCATTTGATTTATATGGATTTCTTCATGTGGAAATCTTTCTAAATATTATGTAATGCATATTTTTGTATATGTTTACTAATCCCCATGAAATATTCCCATTTAACTTATCCACTTCTTAAATATACTTAATTTGGAACCCCTAGGGTCCTTTCACATTCGTCTTTAAAATTATAAAGGTGAACAAAAAAATAGAATATGGGGAAAGAAATGCATGAATATATCCAAGAAATTCCTAGAAATCACAAAACCAAAAGAAACATCTAAAGTATAGAAGAAATATTATAATGCACTCCTCAAAAACATGACAAAATAAAGAGTAAGACTTTGAGAATGAAACTACATGTCTATAATATATTGATTTTTAGTGGAAAATCTTTGTTAATCTATGAATATTCCATTTTTCAAAGTCAGCATTTGGCAATTTTTGTGGAGTGGCTAAAAGAGAAGGATCATCTAAATTTTTGGGGTTGAAGTTAATTTTGAGGGTAGGTGCACCTACATTTAAATATAAATTTACTCACATAAATGTAATTTTTTAGAATGTCAAAATCCAATCTAGAAGCATTCATTAGATACCATTTAATGATAAGTACCTTAAAATTCCATTGTTCTAATCACATACCATCAAATGATTGCAACATTATTACTAGTTAAGAGATAGAAACCTGTCATTAGGTGAAAATAACTTGTCATCGGGTGACATAACCTTTCATTGGACAAAAATAAATAGTGCAACTATAAGGCACCATAGGGATTCAAGTGACTTTAGAATTTTTTTTGGTTGTTTGTATTTAAAAAACCTTTGTTGTAACTTTTATACATGATCATAAGAATCAATAGGTTCCAGGATCCGACAAGGTATGAAATACTGTTAAAACATTGTAATTCCAAAAAGGATTGACTATTTTTTTAGTAAATCCTTTTGAAAAATAGTCAATCCTTTTTGGAATTACAATGCTTGAATAATATCGATAGTGAACTAAACCAATAGAAATAGGTTCTATTATAAGGCTATGGAAGAAATTGTATCACATAAATGTTCTGCCAGAAGAAATTAATGAATATTTTTTATTATATGAATTATTCAAAACAATGATTTTAGGATCCATAGAAGATGAAAGGGTATATAGTGCATTATATTTTGTTAAATAAAGACTTTAGAATATATTGGATAAAAACTTTGAGACATGTTTGAAGTTGTATGTTTTAGGTTATGAAGGGGATGTATTTCTATATGATAGAGAAATTTCAATTTGGAGTAATCTAATAGAAAGGAGAGGTGTCATGAATATAACTACAAAAGAAGATACTGAAAATGCCCATGACACATTACATACAAATCATAGCAATGAAGCATGGGTTACCAAAGAGTTGTTTTAGATACTTGTGTGTTAGTTTGTAACATTGTAATATGTATATGAAAACTAATAAACAATATTTATGTTGTTTAATTCATCAATCTATTCTATTGTTTATGAAATTATCAATTGATTTGATTTAAGTTATTTTCAAAATTGTGATGTGTTTTTTCCTATATTTAGCATTCTACAATAGTATTTTTTAGCATTATTTACATTGTGAGTTGAAAAAAATAGAACATATTTAGTATTCTATTTTTTCAATTTTATTGAAATTTTAAACCAAATTTACATGGTTATATCAATAGAAATGGTTATAAAAAAATGTTAAACAATATTTTAATACATTTTAAACCATGTTTATAATAAATTAAACAAATTGAACATTTTAATGAATTCATACACATTTTATCCTAATATGAGTCTAAAGACATTTTATTCATTCGAGGAAAAAAGTTCATGTACACCCATACAAATAAAAACTAAGACGCGAATAAGGAATCCAAAATTACCAAATATTTTTGAAATATTATAAAATATAAGCTTCTAATAATTACAAAATATAAGCACAAAACAAATCTTAAGGATTTGTGCTCAATCCTTAGTGTCCAATAATTACATAATATAATTAATTAAAAAATAAATATTGCGCTCAAGTCTCATTGTGTATCAAGTTATCCTTCCACTTGTTGGCTAGTAGTGGTTGTGTTGTATATGAGGATCAGGATCCCTGATTCTATAAGATCCTTCACTGCATTATTAACATTGGAAATAGTCACCCATTCTTATATAGGTGCATCTTCTATTAAAAATAATTATGGGTCTACTTCAAATTACTATTTAAATAAAACATCAAGGTCCAAGCCATTTTATTGAATTGTTTTATTCATTGTGTTATTTTTCTTATTCAATAAAATAATTTTTTCCTTGAAATAAATTGCCATATAAATACTTTAATGCAAATTCTTCAAATGCATGTCAAAACAACAACTTGGTATTTTAGATCCATATATTTTGAATGAAAATGAGCAAACAAAATTTAATTATTTAAATTTTTTAAACTAAATTTTAATTTCAAAAAATAATACAAAAACTGCATACTTTTATATTTAGGCATCTACAAGATCCATAAGGCTTTTATTTTTTGCCCACTTGTTATAGTACACTTGGGATTCTACATGTATGTTCTCAGTACGATTTAAAATTTTATAAATAAAATAATCATTAAAGCTATTATTCACCACAACACTTTCAAAAACTACTTGGTTGAATAAAACATCAATTTCTATTCTTCCATCATTGAGTACAATTAATTACATTGACTGTGGTTGTGGAAACAAGAATTTACTTCCTAAATCAACTCTTTTGCCTGATACTACTAGGTCCTTAAATAATCAATGTTAGGAATAAAAAATTCAATAACATAAACTTTAGTATTTTCTACCAATAAATTAGAAATTGGGAAAAAATTACATTGGTCATATGTTTGTGGAATCTCCTCTACAAGATTTCGTTTGGTGCCACTAGGTAGATATTTGGGCATTCAAGGTCTCTATAAAGGATATATAGGCTGATATCCCTATATCATATCATGTGGGTTGAAAAAAACCATCAGTGTACCACTGTCAATGCTCAAAACCTCTTCATCTAGATCAATATCATGAAGAATTATGTTTCCTATTGCACTAGGTAAACCACCAATTAAAAAGTTGGGAAAATCAGACATTGCAACATGATCAATGGCACCACTCTATGCTAGCATAAATAATTGTTTCCCAATTCCAATATTTATAGGGCTAGGAGATTATGGGTTGGTGGTGGTGTGAAATTTAACATTTGAGTAGAAGAATGACTTGCAAAATGAATTTAAAATTACTAAAATGAAAAATAAAATAATTATAATTTTAAATTACCATATAGTAAAATTAAAAATCTTATTTTTATTTTGTGCACCTTTCTCTTATTCTTTTATTTTAATTTCAAAAAGGTATACCATACCCCCCATGGTGTTTGTAATATAGATTGCACTATTGTATATATAAAAGAGTATTAAAATATTACATTGATAAAATTACCATTTTTGTTAATTCAATAAAAGTAAATATAGTTTATGAAGATATATCAGCAACATGAATGGAAGGTTGTGTTAGAGGTGAAATCGAATGTCACATGCATTTTCTTCTTACCAATTTCTACCTAGGCACATAAGGAGATGATTATGCAACTTCCTCCATATCCATTTGCACCATGGCCTTAGGAGGTTGACATCCCTTGATTGATGCATTTCTTCTAGAAATTATTTAATTTATTTTTTTATCCAATAAATAACTAAAATATTTTTAAATTAATGAGTTCAATATTTATATAATTTTTTGAAAATAATTATAGTTCAAAGTTCTAACAACTCAAACTAACCTCCTCAGCTTCAAGAAAGATTGTGTTGATAGACATTGTGGAATTGAGAGAAGTTAGAATAGTCATTGCTTTCAAAAACAAAATGCTTCATGTTACAATGCTATGATAGATATTACAATTAAAAAGATAATAATTTTCATTTCAAAAAGTAAATTTCAAATCATCTTTGATTATGTTTGAATTAAAAGTGCACCAGTCAAATGGTTGAGCACTAAGAGTACAAAGAGTATAGATAAGATCCCAAAATGAAATGTTTGATGGTATACCTTGCAAAAAAATTCTTTCTTGAAAAAATTCAAGCATCCCCAGAAGAAAATGATTTTTCACACATTCAACTCTCATGCCCCTTTTACCATGACATTGAGGATCTATAAAAAATATTAACAAGTAATAACTAATAGAAGTAAAACTAGTCAAAAATTTAATTAATTATAAATTTCAAAATATCTTACCATCTAGCTACAGTGCATAATGGGATTCCAAATATTTTTTGACATTATCATTCAATGAGTCCTCTATTGTGATTAGGTTCTCATCCTTGTAAGGTAGACCTGTCAGTATCCAGATATCTTATGGATGAATTCTAGATAAAACATTGCATGAGCTCAAACTCATTTGAAATGAGGAAGAAGTATTATCAAAGCTTTGAAATAGAAAGCTGAGAAAATGAACATCTTTCTCAAATTATGGCATGTAGGTAATGTTGTTGAACCTGTAAGGATCCATGCACTTATTTTATGTGTATTCTAACTATAGAAGGATTTGTTGATTATGCATGTTAAATTTTAGAATGTGAGTTTGGGTTTCCATCGGTGACTCCACTTGCACCTATGCTAGATGAGGTTTGGGAAATATAAGCCATTGGCACTGAGTTTATACTAAGATGAAAAATAGATTTGTAGAATTTGGGAGGATGGAGAGAAAGAATGAAAGGAGAGATAAAAATGGGAAAATGTGCAAAATAAGGTATGAATGGCCCTTTTATAGGCATCGAGAATGATAAAGATGAATATTCATTTGGTACATATTGGTGATATGTGTTAACATCTTGCCTACCCTCCACAGATGGCCATATTCATGTTGTGTACATGGCATGTTACAGACCCACACTACTAGTTGATCCCAATAGGCACCATCGATCACCTTCATCATGTAGGTGACTAAAATATAGGGATAATCACAAACATACCATAGAACCATCCCAATACCTATTCACCCTTAAGTTACTGATGGTCAGTGGCATGGCATAGATGCTCACCAACATTATGTACTTGTAGGCTCTCTCTAGCATCATGTGGATGCTTGTAAACATTATGTAAGTATATGTCTATAGAATGTCAATGCATGCCCATACCATGTAAAAACACATCTTCATTGATCAGATGCTCGTCTATATTTTTTTAGATGGTCATCAGTATTATCCACATGCTCATTGATATTATATGGATGCTTGTTTATGTCATGTAAATGCTCATCTATGACATGCTGGCATGCATCTATGTTATGCCAGCATGTATCTATGTTGATAAGATGCTCATCTATGTCATTCAAACACTCATCAATAGCATTCCAATATTCATCGATGTTATTTAAATGGTCATCTATACTATACAAATGCTTATGTGTAGCATGTTGACACTTATATGTGCAATTATGGCATTTGTTTGGACACTCATCTATATTATGCATATGCTTGTTTGAATCTTGTGGTCATTAATCTACACTGTGCATTATCTTGAGGGTATAAAACCTAATTGGGCTTGTATGATTCACCATGTGGTGTCACATGATTCACCTAAAAATCTATACACCTTCCAGATTGATTCACCAGGTGTTGTCACATGATTAACATGAACAATTATACACCTTCCAGACTGATTTTCCACCATTGAAAATACAATTGACCTAGGAACCTCAAAGGATTTTTTAATATAACCCAATAAAATTACCCTTCTATATTATGGTGTCAAAAAAATATCAAAATTAAATGAAAAAATAAATTAAAAGCATGGTTGGAAGCATTACTGATTTTTATTTTTATTTTTGGTTTTAAGCTATTAAATCTCAGGGCCTTATCACCATCCCACACTACCTATGTTAACGTAAAACATGGGGATTTTACCATGGGGTGGGATTGTTTGGAAGGGGGAAAAGAGATAATCCCTTCAAATTAATAATAAAATGTAATAGTTTGGACTAAGAAACATTTTACAGTCAATCATAATGACAATCAAAAATTTGTAAACTATGGAACAAAAAATACACACAAAAATGGGTTTTCAAACATTTACATGGAAAACCATGAACTGAGATTATAGATTAAAGGTATCAATAATAAAGGTTCATCAGTGAGTAACAAATCACCTCTCTATGTAAAAATATTTTAGTAGTGATAGATGTCTACAAAAATTACATATATTAATAAAATGTTTTAAACATTTTTGACATGGATGATTTTGCATTAGATAAAGATCTAGATCTTATCATTGTAAAAGTAAAAATTTATAAAATGCATGAAATTAGAAAATTGATATGGTAGGAAAACAAAAATAATGCCAAAACATAAGTGATGATAGACTTGAAGTGGGAGAACAAGAAAAAATTAACAAGTAAAAATAATATGCTTTAAGAAATAATTAGAGTAGAAGATGAAAACATTTTAAAAGAAGAAAAATTCTACACTTATAATTAGAAAAGTTACCAAGTCAAATTAGTTCTCAGCACATAATAATCTTATTAAAAAAAAATAACAATCCTTTAAGTATCCTTACGCACTACCATATAGCTATAACCACATTTATCTATCTAATATCTAATCCATAGAAATATGAAACCCCCATTAAAAAACTAAATGGTGATTAACAATAGCTATCTAATTAGTCATGGTCTTCTAATAGACTAATTATTGTATCAAAACTCATTATTAACCACCAAGTAAAAATAACACAAATAAAATTTTGGTGTTACCTAGATAACCTGACATGCATTAAGAGTTTATGTTATTCAAGTGAAGGATGGGTACTAGGGAAAAATATTTTGTTTGAAAACTACATAACCTAAAAGACACCTAATAATATTTGAACCATTTTCCTTATCAATTTGATTAAGTTTTGTGTGATTTTAATTAATAAATAAAGATAATAAATGAGTCAATTAAAGGGGGAAAAATAAGTCATATAGAAAATCCTATATTCCACTCTCTCACCATGATTGCATGAGTACATGTGAACATCATTACATCATTTAACCATGAACAATGATGAAATACATCACTAAATGTAAAATTGAAAACCTAATAATTACTTAAATTTAATATAAATGAAATGCTCCTTAGCCAAGAAAATAAATAAATGAAACACTTGTACTTAAATATCATGTCAAAGGTAGTAGCTGCCAAGCAATATCCATATTCATGATAGGGACATGAAACCTTTTGTGGAAGATAATAACATGAAAGTGGATGAGCAATTTATGACATTATGTTTAACTCTACCATGAAGATACCTACATTTCAAATTGCCAAGGTTAGAAAGGTTGACAAAAATCAATAATAAGACACCAACAAAAATTAAACCATTATTGGTTTTTTGGAAAAAAGTGAATATCATACTAAAAATAAATGGATCATAATTATTTGGATGACATCACCTCATCTTCATCAATATCCTATATCAAATTAAAAATAAAACACAATCAAAATATAAAATGGTAGGGTTCAATGAAACCAAAGGGAATAAAAAACCATGTCCACCATGGATACATCTAATGTTTTTTTCACATTACCGGTAGATCTATCAATATTGATTGGACATTATTTTTTATTTTATCATCCTCTCTCCTAAGAATAGGTAGTGGATCTAGATGATCACATAAAACCCTCTGAATATAAACAAACCAAAAATCATTCAGGGTAATCACATCATCATATGTTTGGCACCGCACAACATATAATATGTTATCTTTCACATGCATAAAACTTGATGCATACAACCACACCTTGACATCATGGTCACAAATACAATTGTGTTCCAAAGAATAAGAGTCTATTTCCAAGGTATAGATTTTGATTTTATCCTCATAATTTCCAAAATTGTCACTTGACAAAATAATAACCTTGAGTTCTCATCCTTCCTTCATGGAATTCCTTTACAAATGACCAATAAAGAATATTAGGTCAACATTCATGAAAAATAAAATAATAATAAATATTTTTTAGATATATTTATTGAGATTACTTATGTCAGGCATCTCATAATCACCAATTTATTTTCTTGGATTACCCTCATAAAACCATTTTACCTTAATGGAAAAGGTAATCCCTCAAAGTAGTGCCATTGTCATCATTATAATGGTTTTAAGGGCCATCTCTCTCAATTTTTGATTCTTATTTCTCTATAAATTTAAATTTTAATATTCCAAAATGTAAAATTAACTTAAATTTTACTACATGAAAATAAATAAGCACATTGCATCTAACCTCACATCCACTATTTCCTATACTTTGCCCTTGTTCCATATTTTGTCTTTCTCATTTCATTTCTTGATAATACTTTCTCTGAATTATCTAGGATTTCCTTCTCTATTCAATGTTTACACTTAATTCATATGCTACTAGCTTCACATTGATAGCCTTGAAGTCTATCTCACAAATATTACACAATTGGGAGATATTATTTCTCAACATTTGTAGTCTTTCTAACCTATCCCTCTTATCAATTCTCTAATTTTTTAAGAGTCAGTCCATTGATCAAAATTTTGTTTTTATTTTAGTGTATGTTATTCCCCTTATCTTCTTCTTCCTATTATCATCACAGTTTGGGTCCTCCTTAGAATGGGATGCTGACCATTAATGTTAAGATAATGAGAATTTAGGGTGGCTAGTGACCAAAATGGATGACCACCATCAATACAAAATATGTTGCATGGGTACCACAATAAATTGTTTAAATATTTCTTCATAATACCCATATCTACAAAATTATATTCTCATAAAAACTATTATTCAACAAAGAACCCATTCTAGGTTATAATCACAAAAAATGATTAAGTCATCCTCAAAAATAATAAAATGTTCATATATGTTTTAGTTCCTCCTCTTCTAGATCATATTATTAGGTGTTTAGGATCCATACACTATGATCATTATCATTTGAATCCACATAGACATCATCATCAATATTGTCTAACTCCACCTTGTCTTACCACAATGGTCAACTTATACATGTTAATCTAAATATATATGAAATAAAAAACATCTATGCACGTCATGAAGAGAGTAAGAATAAGTAAAGTCAATGCACACATTTTTGAGATAAATTAATTTTGGGGTTCATTATGACCCTCATCACCATGGCCATACTCTTCATCCTTAAGATAAAATAAAAAATAATAATAGATAAAATCATAAGGTGGGTTAAAAGTGGTCTATTAGTTACTATTATAGGAATGTAAAAATAAGAATTTGAGTATGATGAAAAAACATCTCAAGAAAAAAACTCACTATGGTGGGCATTCACACACTAATCACCCTGGGTTTGCTCTTCCCTTACTACTACAATATTACACATGACATAATGAATCATAATGTGGATGTAGTGTTATAAATTATTAAGTATTGTATAAAAGCAAATAGAATATTAAATTTGGCATGAACAATAAATGGACCATCAATAAAAGTACTTGTTTTGACCCTTTATTTACATTTTTATTTGTAAAATAATCAAATTCCCACTGAAATTCCACTAGGGGATAGAGAAGGTCACATAATGGTTGTCTCAACCCAATTGGAATCCCACCCCTACTAGTGGATGCATCATCTAAAACCCTTATAGGATATATGACAAGTTGATATGAATTTTTAAACTTGTTGCATGCACACAATGATGATAGATTTATGATTCCCTTCTCCTAAAATAATCTATATAATAATATATTATGATAAAGAATCAAACTAAACTACAAAGTCAATGGTAATAGATGCAATTATGTATAATTTACTCTATCTCACCATAATTTTATTACATGAAATTGTTTCCTTACAGATCATCCATCGTAAATATAGAATTTTCAACATTCAAATCATATTTTCCAACATGTAATTTTTTTCACAAAACTTAGTTTGGATTATGGTTTACAAGATTGAACATTCTCTATGAACTACACAAAAAAATTCAAATTATTCATTTCTAGCACACTAAGATCATGCACCAAAGGGAAGAACAAAATGATTAAAGGTTTTGACACACACACACACACACACACACACACACACACACACACACACACACACACACACACACACACACACAAAGTTTTGTTATTCAAAGTGGATTTCCTTATTTTCTATTTTTATATTGGATATATACATAGCCCACACTACATCTTTGTTCTTGTTAAATATTGTTCAACACTAAAACTTTATATAAATGATAGATTTTATTACTAAAATAAAATGGGAGATCATGACTTCCAAGATCTTAATCTAAAAATTTGAGGTGAAAGGTTTATACAGGAGGGATTGATCAACATATAATATGTATTTTAACAAAAAATTTATTCTAGTTACCATAGGAAGAGTAATTTAAAAATTAGCCAACATGAATTCAAGCCTGGATGAAGCCTATAATAATTTTAAATATTTATTTAGTAACCTCTATTAAAACTAACCTTAGGAAAAAAATGTGATCACAATCTAAGAAAACATGGATTTTGAAAACATATAATTTGCTTATTTAACTTGACCAATATATTAAAAAATTTGATAAATTTATTTCATCTTTTATAATAATGGATATATTTTATTGGATTCTATGATCAAATTAGCTTGGTATTGATTCCTTCATAGACACTTTATTATTTACAGAAGAGCCATTTTCATCTTTTATGCTTTTTCATGTAACTTAGATTATAAATTTCAATAAAACCTTGTTTAGTTCTAATATTACTATAGGAGGTTTATTTATAATCATTATATGGAGAACTACCATATCAATTCATAAAATCTTATATTGTTTTGGGTTTTATTCATCACTCTACTCCTTTAGCTACAATAGGATATGCTTCAAGGAATTTAGGTTTCCAATGTCAATCTTATTTTTTATTTCCCCTTTTACTATTCTAAATGAGGATTATGCAAAGTTATTTTGAATATGGAGATAAAAAATGACATAGTTTTAAATACTACTCAGATTTTGGTTCTCAACAATATTTATTATTCTTAATTCTAAGGACCTCCATAAAACACTATGGAATACATTATTATACCCTATGGTTGTTTAAAATCTCACCATACTACATGGAAAAAACACAATACTTTTGTCCAAAGTTTTTGTGGGCCTTTATTAGTTATAATTATCACTACACTATCTCTAATATTGATCTTAGTTATTTTAGTATGTAAATATTTATTTAATCATATGCTTGTTCAAAAATAAGTTTTTTTTTGTTATTTTATCCTTTTTTTTAATGGAAATTTCCACTTCTTATCCCATTCACTTAGAATATTTGTGGCATAATATAGAATCCTAATTTGGATACTACTTTATTTATATGATATACATGAATCTTTGATAGATTATCAAAAACATATTTATATTGATTCTGATTTGAGGTAAATGGGGTAGTAGTTCATATTAAATTAAAGTGGTAAGGACTGAAATCATTCTATTTTCATTTTATATGACTTGTATCATGGATGATAAACCTTTGAGACAACCACTAGACTAATATATGTGTGTAAGTTATCTCGTGGTCAATCTTAATCTTATGTAATCCATTGAGAAGAAACATGATTCCAGAATATATTGTCTAACATTTTTCAAGTGTTAGTAATAACTATTAGTTAATTTCCTTATTTTTTATATTACTTTTATGACTATTATATACTTTCCCCATAAAATATGTTGTTCCTATATGTTATTACTATCATCTTACATTTTCAAACTTTGTGAGTGCAATTGATTTAACACTTTTGATAATATTGGTGTATTATTCCTAATTTATTTAAAGGGTCTAAGTAGTAAAATCAATAAATATATGTGAAATAATTAAGCTACTAATTTTTGTAATTTAGATTGTAATTTTTACCTTTCAAAAAATAGTAATAAAGGATAGGAAAACAAAACTTAGCTTGAAACTGGCTGATCTAACTGAGACAAAGGTTAGAATTCACTATGTAAGACTGGGATACTACCACAAAATGAGATATAAATTTCATTTTATGATTGTATAGGAGCACTAAAAGTGGATATGAGTCGTACCAGTGTTATAGTACACCTCTACCATAGTTATCCTAAGGATCTAAGCTTTCTAGATTTTATTCACTAGGTTTGTGTTACCCCATCCATGAAGTTTTAACAATCAAAAGTCTATAGAGATGCTTATAAATAAGATTTTATATTCTAACCCTATACTCCATTATGATTTGACCAATTTAGAGAATGAGGGGGGCTCAGTGTGTGTAATATTCACTAAACATGTATCCACACCCTTTGTGTTGGCACGCTACCTACATACCAATACTCCAAAGAGGGATCAAGCCATATATAGTTATCCCACTTTATGTGCTTTGTACAATTTAGTGTATGAATATACAAAATTCTACACTAGATGTGCTTGAGGTGGCTGTGGACTATTGTAAGGATTTGAATAAGTTTATAAGTATATTGGCTAGCTGTATGCAGAGAATAGGGAAGATTACTTGAGCAGTCTTGTATTCTTACTTAGTGATATTTTCCAACCCTTTCCAAATGATATTTGAATGGGATTTTATAGGGATATATTGGTCATGGGTTCAATTTTATCATGTTAGGCTAACAAGGAAAAGGATGGAGAATCAGAAGAAACTGACCTTTGGGTCAAAAACTACACTTGGATAGGAGTACTTAAAGTAGATAGGAGTGGCATCAACACTATAGTCCAAGTGTAGTACTATTGTCCTAAGTATATGGGACCTAGGGTGATTGATTTATCTTAGAAAGATAAATCTAGGTAAGATGGGACTAAGTATAGAAGGATATGGATGATTAGGAATTATTGAAAAGATTCCTATGAAGGTCAAAAAAGCAAGCAGGAGGGACCCATGGGTTGGGTGTCATTAGCCACACTGAAGTTACCAATTCTCACATTTTATATGATCACATTTTCCCCCCTTAGTTTTAATGATGCAACAAAGTGAAATAATAGGATAATGGAAAATAGAAAGCATACCTAAACTTACCTAGAAGGGCAAATCTCATGAAGCTATGTGATGTTGGGTGTGCATAAAGAGAGCATGCTATGAAGTGAAAATTTTCAAGAAAAAATAAGGAGTGGATCAGTTCTTACTAGATACACTATATCTAAAATAGGAGTGTTCAAAGCAGAGAGAGAGAGAGAGAGAGAGAGAGAGAGAGAGAGAGAGAGAGAGAGAGAGAGAGAGAGAGAGAGAGAGAGAGAGAGAGAGAGAGGAATGAATACACCTCACTAGGTATGTGAATGAATATAAAACCTTTTATGATGTTGAGTGATGCTAAACAATGTTGATTAATGTTGCATGATGTTGTACCAAGAGTAATATCACAAATGAAATAGAGTGCTCAATTCCCTAGATGTGGCTCAAGGTTTTAAAGGCTAGCCCTTTGGATCCATCATCACCCACTAAGTGAATATAATTGGTGATACATGTATTGATTGATGTTTAGACTATGTCTAATCCCTCTGAATAGGTGGCTCAAGAATACAAAGGTTAACTAGTCCTTTGTCTCCATTTTTGCCATGTGAAGTGAAGATATGAACTAATACTGGTATAAATTATATGTCATATGAGATGGATCCTAAATCCCATGAATGTACTATGATATGAAAATGTTAGTGTGGATATATCCATCTATGTTCGAAACTAGGCCACTCTTGGCCACTCTAAAAGATGGAGAATAGGCTTGTATGAAAAGACACTCTAAAACCAGTACACCAGGATTATATGAAATCCACTCCAAAATGTGGAAGTTAGGCTTGTATAAAAGCCAAATCCAAAATGATTCCAACCACCTATAAATGGAATAAGGCACACAATTTTTGAGAATGCCTAGGTAATACTAAACTCATAAAGAAAAAGAAAATAAATGTGTCGTGCACATTATCCCCAATCACTAGTGTCTAAAACTTGGATTCTGATTTGGAAGTTATACCAAGTACCATATCTAAAATTGGAAGTGATAGCTATTATTCCATGCATAATGCCACCTATATCTATATTCTTTGAGTAAAAGTGTAGTAAAAACTACTCATTTTTAACTAGTCTGACTATGTAAAACTATAGCTGAACCTACTTTTCTACCTACTTCTAGAAAGTCTTGATTTTTTGTTTTTTGATAGGAGCACCAAAAATAGACACTAGTGGCACTGACACTATAGTATAAGTTGGGTGTATTTGTCCTAGGCCAAATCTGGTAACTGTTCTAATATTTTCACTTTTCACTTAGCCTATTATGACTATTTGGATGTCTGGTTATTGTTTTGGCTGTGCTAAATTCTACTTTTTTACTATTAGGAGCTATAGTATTTGTGACAAAGCCCTTATTTGTTTCCCCCTATTATAAGGGTAGAAATGAATACCTTTTAATTATTTCCCTAAGAAGAAAGAGCCCTGCAAGTGTGTTATTCTACAAAGATACATGATATAGAAATGATAATTGACAAGATAACTCAAGATATAGCATGATTTGTATTAAGAGATTGTTAGATCAATAGGGGTATGCCAAGATAGATATAATAATATAATAACATGTGAAATATATTGAACTGGAACTAGAATTTTGGCTCACTGTTAGTTGTTATTTGGAGGGATAGAGCATGATGTCCATCATGGCATCCAAGAAAGTAAGATAATGCATGATGTGGATCATAGAATTTCAAACAATGAGAAGCAAAAAAGCAATTAATCATAAAAATCAAGAATTAAGAAGCATACAAGAATGGCCAAGGGTCCAAGCAAATAAGGGACATGGGCACATGTCACTCAAACTAGAAATCAAGCATACAAGGCATGTTCAAATGCCACATACACATACAATTTGAAAAAAAACAAAGTTGTTGTGAAATCAACAATCACATAGAAGAGTAAAGATAAAGGACATTGGTAAATTTACTAGGGCACACACATGAATAGAAGTAAAGGCACTAAAAATGTCCTAAGGTACATATAGGAGACAAATAGGAACTGAAAAGTGTAATCATATCAAGCTATGCTAAGTAAAAAAGGAAATATTGTAATAAATTGGAAGTACAATTGCATCTAACTAATCAAATCAATAATTGAATGTATGCAAAATATATGTAGTACAAGACTAAGTCTATGCTAATAAATATACAAGTGTTATATACTAGTGAGTGTCAATAGAGTAATCTATGTAAGCTAGTAAATAATGTACATCAACATGAGAACTAGAGTGTGTGGTGTAGGAATGACATAACCTAGATGGTGTAGTCATGTATAAGATTCCCTAGTGTGTATGCTTATCGATGTATGTTTTGATATAGAATTAGGATGCCCCTCAATGGGTAAAGTGAATCAATCAAAGATATAGATGTCACTGCACACTCAAAGGAGATCAAGTGAAGCATTGTAATGTTGATAAATTGATAATAATAGCATAAAACAAAAAATTAAAGTATAACATGATAGTAGAAATGTAAAGCATGGATGATGCATACAATTAACATGTTTTTGGTGTTTAGACATATTTGATTGTTTTTGTGTTTTTGAAATATTTGAATGTTTTTCATATTTTTGATCTTTTGTATTGTTTTTGTATTTTTGATATGAGCTATGTATAATCAATCATTAAGAGACCATGTACAAAAAATACTAGGAAGTTATATACCAGTAAGAAAAAAACTATGTAAAATTAATTTAAAATAAGTAATATATACATAATGATGTAAAAGACTAGGCTAGAGGGGGTAAAGGGTACAGGGATGGGGCTCACTGGGGACAAAGATGGAGGAAGGGATCATGGCCATCATCAAATGCTTCAAGATCATCATAATAGGTCTCATCATATGCTATAGATGTTATGTACATAGTGTCATCCTACTGATGGTGAACTAAAGGTTGATTTGGTAGTGGAGCTATTGATTTCCTCTAGGATATTTAACTCTAGTAGTATATTTCTATGGTGGAAGTGGTGGAATTGGTGTTGGTGGTGTTGTAATCTTAACAATATCCCAAACCTATAGTTTATCAAATATCTACTATAAAGTTTTACATGATTTTGTATCATGGCTTGTAATCCTATGAAAAAAAAAAATGGGTGGCCATCCTACTATGATAATCTACTAATAGATCTATTTCACACTACAGGTAATGTGATTAATCCATGATCAAGTAATATATATAGCATAATCTATGGCTAATGTTGTGTAATACCTGCCTAAATTTGAATGACTAGTTTTATATCCATAGAGGTAACCATGTGAACTCTATGTGCCAAAGGATCTGTCTATGGCCATAAATGTGGAGTACATCCTAAGAGTATAGTATGAGATGCTAAGAGTGATGTAGGATGTGTAATGATAGATCTAGATTCATATTAGTAATCTCTTGGGCCTACTAGTTAAAACTCAATCCATAAAAGTATTCATATGTAAGTGTGGGTGTCGTATCATCATCTAAAGAAGCTTTGGAATCTATATCAACATCATTTACATATGATAAATCAGAATTTACCATGAGGGGTAATTATGGTATGAGAGTCTCATCGATTGTAGTAGTAGAAGACAACGGTGATATGAGAGTATATATAACTAATACAATAACTATATCTATAGAATCAAATGCTATTTATGTAACTATTGTTGGTAAATGTATAATTGTAATTTATGTAGGAATAGTGACTAATGGAGTACCTAGAATGCTCGAAGGTACTGTGACTGGATAAATAGATAGAGCTAAGGACATGGCTATAAGTGGAGGAGTGTAATAAGTGCTAGTCTCTCCAACCTCTTATGTATTTATCTAATCAAGAGAAATATAATTATGTGGTGGTTGAACTATGAGATGAGGTGTCACATCTAGTGAAATAGTCAAAGATGGCTATAATTTAGCAATATCTAAATGGGTGATTATCTATTGGGCATGTGTATAGGTATCTTTCATGGAAGAAACTAACACATCGATGAAGATTAGAGGGAATTACCCCCATAGCATGTATCCAAGGTCGTTTGAGTAAAATATTTTAATGAAAGGGACCTAGCATGACATGGAACTATGTAGATAGGGTATTGGGTCCTACTATGATATCTAAAATAATGGTGCCCAATTTATGTCATGGTATATCATCAAACCCTCTAATATTATTTTATGATTTTTTCATGGATGTTATATCTATGCCCATGGTCTGTAAGAATGTGATATTACATATATTAAGTCTAGAACCACTATCAACTAGAATTCTCTTTACTACGCTAGTTTTTATTTGAACTTGTATGAATAATGGTAAATTTTGATCAATTACTATGTGAGAAGTCATGTCCTCATGATCAAAATAAATTACATCTTCTATGGTTTTTAAAGTGTTGACTAATGATGTAAAATAAGAAGGCTCTAAATCAATGAGCATAAGAGTCTGAGTGAGTGCCTGATAAAGAATGTCCTTAAACACATTTGATTTCTAAAGTAGTTCTAACATGGAAATCTAAGCTGGAGTGTTTCTCAACTAATCAATATTATAATATGTGTTGTACAGATCTATCTATATGAGTGGGTTGGGTCTAAGATGGGAAGGAATAGGAGGGTGGTGGGGCTCTGGACTAGGTGGAAGAGGCATGGTGGCACATTGAGTAACAAGTCTAACTGCATTATCTACTATCCATATAAGACTATTAGTAATTATGATAGGAGACAAAAGATAATCGATAAGTTGAGGTGGTGGAGGGACAAAGGGTGTCAAATGGCATCTTTGGCAATGGGTAGTGACCTGGGGAAGGGTAAAATGAACCATGCAACATGACTTGGCATAGGATAGAGGCTCCATAAGAGGTAATGTAAAAGATATCTTAACATGTTTAATAATAAATTTCTTAACATCATCCCATGTAATGAAAAATAAGCATAAAATGCAAATAATGAAGATGTGTACTAACATATGATAGGCTTCCTCATTATTGTACATAATAGGACCAAGTATGGTCTCCTTATTATTTTCAAGATATGTAAGAAAAATTTGTAAATAAGTGAGATCCATTTTTACAATCTGATTATAGATGTAAGGTCATACCTCAAGAACCAATGGGACCTAGTATAGGCAACTAGGGTTTGAAAGATAATTATTTTAACAATTACTATGAAATTTTGAAATTAAAAGTGAATTTTTGAGTGAGATATGAAAGAAATAAAATCAGGTAATTTATTAAAAAAATTGTGATTTCAAGAGACCTAGCAGATGTAATTAAGGTTTCAAAAAATAAATGTTTTTGAAAATTACTATTGAATTTTGAAATTTTAAGTGAATTTATGATTTTAATATGCTAGTAAAAAATTAGAAAATTATTGAAAAATTATTGGGAAAATACTGGGACCTAATAATGGTAACTAGGGATTGAAAGAAAATTATTTTAAAATTACTACAAAATTTTAAAATTTAACATTGATTTTTGAGTTTATTATGTAGGTAAAAAATTAGAAAAATCTGTAGAAAATTTACCATAGGGTTTCTAGGGTTTTTATGCATAAATGATGTAAGATGGGTTCACTAAATGATTTAACACATTTGGAAATTTTGGTGTATTATTCTTAATTTAGTTAAAGGGTCTAAGTAGTAAAATAAGTAACTAAATGTGTAGTAATTAGGATACCAATTTATGTAATTTGGATTGCAATTTTGACCTTTCTAAAAATAGTAATAAAGGATAGGAAAATAAAACTTAGTTGGAAACTAGTTGATCTGATTAAGACAAAGGTTGGAATTCACTGTGTAGAACTGGGACACTATCATAAATTGAGATCTCACTTTCATTTCATGATTGGATAGGAGTATAAAAAATGAACAGGAATGGCACCAACACTATAGTCTACCTCTAATGTTGTTATCCTAAGGATCTAAGCTTTTTGGGTTTTATTTTCCAGGTCTATGTGACCCTATCTGTTATGTTTTTGTAGTAATAAGTCTATATATCTCCTTGTAGAGAAAATTTTCTCTTGAAACCCTACACTCTATTATGCTTTGACAAATTTGAAGAAAGAGGGGGGGTTAGTGTGTGTAACATTCATTGAACGTGTATCCACACCCCTTGTGTGGGCAAGTTGCCTACATACCACTACTCTGAAGAGGGATAAAGTAATATGTAGTTTTCCCACTTGATGTGTTTAATGTAATTGAGTGCATGAATATGCAAAATGATAAACTAGATATGCTTGAGGTGGCTAGGGATTGGTGTAAGGATTTGAATAAGCTTATATGTATATTGGCTAGTTGTATAAAGAGTATAGGGAAGATTGTTTGAGTAGTCTTGCTTGTATTCTTGATTTCTTAGTGATATTTTCCATCCCTTTTCAGATTATTTTTGAATGGGATTTTATAGGGATCTATTGGTCATGGGGTAAATGTACTCATATTAGGCCGATAAGGAAAATGATGGGGAACTAGAAGGAACTAACCATTGGGGCCAAAATTTCACTTAGGCATGAGCACCGAACATGGATAGGAGTGGCACCCATGTTATATTACAAGTGTGGCACTATTGTCTTGAGCAGGTGGGAGTTGGGGGGATTGATTTGTCTTGGATAGAGCATTCTGGGTGAGTTAGGATTAATTATGGAAGGTTATGGATGACTGGGAGTAAGTGAAAATATGAATACGAGGGTCATGAAATAAATTAGAAGGAACCTATGGGTTGGGTGTCATTAGCCACACTCAAGTAAATAATTATAACATTTTATATGACTAAAACAAGGTTTTTTCATTTGAATTAGATCTCACATAAAAATAACCAAGTGTGGATCTAACCTATACACTTATAGATATATAAAACCATTTTACCTATAATATTATTATACACCTTTTTATGGGTAGTCCAAATGTGAATTATATCTATAAAAAATAAGTAAAACCTGTTATATTTAGGTACTCATTAAGTGTCACTAACACCATAAATACTTTCTTGTATAATAAATATTCAATTAGAATAAAGGCAGATAGCTATAAGGATTTCCATGTTTACATATGTTTATATTTACTAAGTTAGAATAAATTAGTTCATCATCCAAGAAAACATAACTTAATCTCAAACCCATAAAAAATCTTTGAGGCTCAAAAGAAGAAGTCACTAATAACATTGTACTAATCAACCTAAGATTACAATAAGAATAGAAAACTATAATATATATGGATCAAAAATATAATAATCAATTATATTACAAGGCATTCAATTATAATCCCACATTAAAATGTAATTACATTTGAACATTGAAATATACTTTTCCATAGTCATCTATAAGAAAAAATTTAGATTCGTAGCAAAGAAATGAAAACCATAGATATTTAGCTCAATCTTCACCAATGCAAGCTTCTTAGAATAATTAAATGACCATTATATAATGTATTATGATGACTATAAATGACCTATAATAAATTTATAAAAGGAAATGTAAGGTTCCTTTAGAACACAAATACTACATGTGTGATTTCTACTTATTAAAGGTCCTAATTCTCCAAAAAATAATAAAGAAATGATTCAGCAATACATGCCCTATTTAGACATCATCAATGAATCATATAATATCATACACAACATATTTTTCTAGGGTCAATGGATCCATTGAAGGAATGCCTTGACCTTACAGCCTTATCCTCCTAACAGTCACTATAACCTACAATAGTTTCAATAAAGTTTTAGATGGTCATTGAGGCAATACCATTTTCATAAGGTAGTAAAGGATAGATAATTTTACATTTTTTTAACCATAACCTACAACATTACGTAAAATACATCAATTCACATTAGAATGGAACACACCAAAAATAATTCATCATAGAAAATCACATGATCAACAATATTACCAGATAAAATAAAACAGTGATTATAAAAGTTATATGAAAGCAAGAAACTCTAAAAATGCATTTGTATTAAGTTGGCATGAAATGATATTCCAAATTTACCTAACCATGTAGCTTTATATTCTTGGAAGTCACTATAAACTAAATTAGTTTCAACACAATTTCAGATGGTATATATAGTCTATATAGTCATTGAGACATTATGTCAAATAATAAGTGTGAATTCAACTTTGGTATACTTTTTAAAGCTATTTGATCTTCACTGAAACATCACCACATATCATTTACTCACTCGTAGATAATAAATTCACATAGGAAGCTTACATGGTTAGGGGTTGTTTATGTAATGCATCATTATTTTAGAGTTTGAGAATATCCTTATAATAGATTTAAATTATATCTTTTTCAATATTTATGTTCTTTAAGGACATCATTCAAACAATGAATGTTCCAACATTATAGGTTGTAATTTGGAAGAAATGTAGATCATGGAAATCATATATACAATATCTAAATATAAAAAATTGAGTTTCAATTTTATGATGGACCTCCCAATTCTACAGCTCCTATTTTTCCATGTTATGGAAAAAAATTGAATTTGTCTTCACATTTGCTAGTATCATTTTATTAAAAGTATCCAAGTCTTATTAACAAAAACATTATGAGCATATATATTTTATAATCATACCATTCCATAAGGTCATATATCATTGACGTATTTTTAAAATTAATTCTTGTCACTTCCACCCACATCCACATATACCTGTATCAAGGCACTTGCAACCACCTTATATTTCAAAAATATAATTTGTAGACAATAAAATGTGTAATGTGTGAAATATTTACTTGAATACAATTATTACTCCTTCTTTAGTTTCCTAAACTTGATAAAATTAAAAATGGGTTCACATGATGGATTGTATGGAGGACATAAAACTTCTTTTTTTTAAATGGGTCATGGGAAGCACCGACATGCATAATCATACCGTAAACTATTATTTAAAAATTAAAATCATGAAACTAAATTCAAAATTCCATGTAGATCCTACCACTTTAGTTTGTTTTGTGTCCCTATTTCAACATTTCCATATGGTGGTGTGGGGGTAGATGGTGGGGTAACAATGAGTTCATGATTAATGAATTTTCAATGTCATGGGTTATGGTGTAGCCTAGAGGTGTCATGTGAGCACACACTATGTTTGTTCATGTTGGCTATGGTCAACCATTGGGATCTTGCTCATTGATGGATAATTTATGAAAATTACCTAGATTAGCTTGAACATAAACTTAATTATGGCAACGAAAGTGTCTAGTTCAAGCATTTCTCAAACAAATCACATTTGGACATCATAAGACATATCAAGTTGGTATTAATATTAAGTTGTAATGAAGATAAAATTAAAAATGATCACCAAAAAAAACCACCTTAGATGTTTAATCCCAACCATACATCCAATTTATCATTATCATTAACAACATATTCTACCATCATTCAAGCCAACCAATTTACCATTTCCAACATTGATAATTTCATATTTGGGTCTCTACATAAATCCAACAATTTAACTTTAGTTTAAATAATATTATTAATGATTCTACCAATTTATCTACATTTAACCTAATGTCATTTTGCGTGTGGACTATTATCCCTTTCACAATACATGCCGATGAGAATTAGTTTTTGAGATTTATTAATATTTTCCACATAGACCCATAAAAAAAAAAGAAAGATACACAAAATTGGTACATTAAAAATATATATATACATAGCTGGCGATGATTGGTATGACCCACTTGAATTGAGAGTACCCTATATTTAAAAACTATGTTTTCCTTCAAATGAACATTAACAAAAAAATGTGGATTGAGTTTGTCTAATATTTTACCTTAAAAAGAGCCTAGATTATAAGACAATATAGAAAAGCCTTGAGGCATAGAGGAAAGTGTTAAAAAGACCAAGTACTATTTCTTATTTTTTAATTACCTTCACTATATTCAGTATTGTACTCCCTTTGAACCATTTTTTTGCATTGGAAAAATAACAATAAATATGAATATATTATTTTTATATTTTTTTATGTCTTGACATTTGATTTAAAATATACATGACATAATAAATAAAAAAGTAAATTGATATTTTTTTTTGTTGGTTGAAATCACAGAATGTGATGAATATCTTCAAGAAATTTATAATTTCTCCCATTTAAAAATATTAATTTTTACATAGTGTTCATAAAAACATAGAGACATTAAAAATTATATGAAGATTAATATGTGATAGTGATTGAGCTATACTCATGGTGTAATTAAATAGGCACAATAAAATACCACTTGAACTCATATGGTGTTCTATGCTAGATCTCATGAAGGGAATCTTGTCTTGATCATAAAATCCATAAATTGTTGTCACACAAAACAAAGGTGCTATGTCTTGAAATGAAATGAAGGAAAAAAAGAAAATTTGATAAATATAGATCTAGCATGTTATCCCATATCACTTTGTTTGAAATGGAATATACCATGTGTAGGGCCTCATATTGTATATTAGGATTGATTTATCCATATTTAGAAAGTGTTTAGGAGATGAGCAAAATGATTAGAGATTACATAAGAGGAGTGTGTTTCTCTATGGCAATGCCATCACATTATATTCGAAGGAGCTAAACTTCTCAATAAAAATACAATAAAGGAATATATCATTGAATTCATTATCATTAGTAATACTCTATTTTTGTGTTTAGATTATTTGGCTAGTTTGCATTGAAAAATCAAAGACTATTACTATGTGTTTAATTTTTGAATCTCTAGAACATTTAATTACTTAAAAGTTTATTTTTATGGGGTGTCAAATCATGGATATGTAATTCGTAAATTGAGAAACTCTATATGTGATGAGGAAATGAAGCTAGGGATTGAACCCCAGTCTTTTGTTATCAAGTTAATTTATCTAGAAGGTCATTAGGGCCACAAAGAATGGTTGGTAAAATTATAACCTTTATTTAGTAACATGGTTTTGATATCACAATTATCATCCAAATAGATGGTTTAATCATATTTTCTTGGTTGTAGGTAGAGGTTTTATTTCTATGGATGGTTTAATCATTATAAATGGGTGTCAAGATGAACACATGTTGCTTATTTATTAGTTGATTTGTAAAAGAACTCTAAAAATATATATATATATATATATATATATATATATATATATATATATATATATATATATATATATATATATATATTAAAATAGTTGGAAAGGATCCTTGGATTATAGGTCAAACTCCTTGTTATGTGTCACTTGTTCCAAACTTGGAGGTGAACTTTAGTCTTAAGTTGTCATATAAAATTTCCCACAACCTTTGGGTGTCTATAATAAGTTGCCAAAGGACATGTGGAAGATAGTACATCACCAAAACATTTAATCATCACCACATGTCCTAAATTTATTACTTTTTATCAATGGCACCCATTTTATATTGGTAATATAAGTTTCATATAGTATTTTATAGTTAGTTTTAGTAAATTCAATATTAATTAATGGACTCTACCAATGTGTTTTTTTTCCAAACACTATGGGTGATGAAATGTTATCTTGAAATTGATTTTAGGATTTTTATGGGTGGCATAACTTAACCATATTATAAATGGTCTTTTACACTTTTAGAGTGAACACAATTCCCATGTTTTTTTATTAATGCATTACTATAGTCTTTAGGCTGAATATAAAAGAACCTACATAGTATCGAACTTGGGAGGTGAAAGGAAAGTCTTATATGTCTTGAATGTTAGTGATTTTTTAGTCCTTAGGATATTTATAAATAATTTTTTTCCATTATAATAAATAATTTTTTTCCATTATAACCACCTTGAAAATATTTGGTAGGTGATCTCCTTCATCATAAATATAACCTAACAAGTTTGATCTCCTAGTATGTGTGATTGATGAAGTAAATGGCATACCATGATTATACTATTAAATAATAATTAAATTATAAAATATAAAAAATTATAAAATAATTATGGAAAATGATCTGAGTATAATGGAAACCATCTAGGTTACATTAGGGATTATTAATCATCTTGGGAACTCTGCATAACTACTGATAAGTCTAGGTGTGGATAGTAAAGTACCTCTAGGAAAGGTATCCAATGTAGGATCATTGAGAATGAACACAATTGTTATGATAATATTACAACCTCATACTACACTTAAAATGGATTATCTTTTAGACCTCTCTTGAGCATTGACTCTCTCTGCTTAAGTTTCATAGAATTATCCAACACTCAAGGACTAGGCGAAAGACCTTAATATGAAACAATCTCAAGTGTATTGAACTTAGCCTTAATGATTGTATTCCTACCTTAGAGATAAATAAATTTTAGGTAATTTAAGTAAAAATTCACCCACTAGTTTTTTTTTAAAATGACACCTTGAA
The DNA here is from genome assembly GCA_037957365.1 of Torreya grandis. Lineage (NCBI taxonomy): Eukaryota > Viridiplantae > Streptophyta > Pinopsida > Cupressales > Taxaceae > Torreya > Torreya grandis. Next base: position 77,563 of record JARHVA010002440.1, read on the forward strand.
TCCATCTAGTTGAAAACAAGGGAAGGTTCAAGTGTCATATAAATAGCCTAACCATCTCTTGCTAATATATTATGAAGTAAATTATTGTAGGTCAGGATCATGCTTGGAAATTATACCTAAAAAATATTTTTATTGTGCCTTAAAAATTGTTGGTAGTTAATTCTAAGTCAAGTCCTAACTATAGAATTGGGGATAGGATCCTATGAACTGCTTCTTCACCAAGAATAACTATTGAATCTAGTGTCTACTCTAATGCACTTTTGAGGGATGTTGGAATTTGATTTAATTGAGGATAACTATATTAATGTCTATATATAATACCATTTTAACATAAATAACACCTATGTTAATACATTCTCAAGGTAATGAAGCACTACCTACCATCTTAAAACTAACCTTTAGTTCTTAGGAAATAAAAGAGTAAATATCAGTTATGTCATGCATAAACCATGAAAATTAATAATGTTCATATTAATGTATATAATAGAATTAAAAATACATGGATGTTCATGATAATATTTTTGAATCAATATCATTGATTCTTAGATCTGATTAGTGATACTTTTACTACTTGTAGTCATATAAAATGTCAAAATTGGTAGTTTGATTGTGACTTATGACACCCAAACCATAGGTATTTCTTGCATGCTCTCATGACCATTTTAGACACTTTTTTACTTATTTCCAACCATTTAGAGCTTTCCAAAAGGTCATTTCACTTTAGCTAGGCAACATTTCCTAGGCCAATCCTATCCCTCTAAGTGTCGTACTTGTAGAATAGGAGTGCCCAACTTGGACTATAGTGATAGACCCTATGGTACAGTATTTTAGTGATCCTATCCAATTGCATTTTGAGCTCCAATGGTTATTTCCTTCTAATTCCTATCCTTCATCTTGTTATCCTAGCATGAATACATTCAACCCATGACCAATAGATCTCTATAAAAGGTCATTCAAAGTTCATTTATAAGGAGGTGGGCCAATATTATAAAATAAACAAGAATAAAAACAAAAACACTCAAGAAAATTTCCCTATTCTCTACATACATCCATCCAATATAGCTACAAGCATATCCAAGTCTTCATACCAGTCCCTAGCCACCTCAAGCACACCCAGTTTAGAATTTTTGCATATGTATTACACTATTGCACAAAGAACATTAAGTGAGATAACTACATATGGCTTGATCCTTCTTCAAAGTATTGGTATGTAGGTAGTGTGCCCACACAAGGGGTGTGGATACATGTTTATTGTATATTATAGACACTAACTGCCCCTTATTTCTCAATTTTATCAAAGCATAATGAAGTTTAGAGTATAAGGATTAAATAAGATCTACAAAGAGTTCTATAGACTTTCAACAGTCAATATTTCATAGGCAAGCTCACACAAGGATAACAAAAAAAACACAAAAAAATGAGATCTCTATGAGTAGTTTTGATAATAGTGAAAGAAGAGGACAAAAACACCAAACTCTAGGGTGTCTTGTTTCAACAGTCATATCCTTTCATAAAAGATCTTTATTTGTAGCACTATCCTAATCCTGCATAACCAATATCAGACCCTACAATAGCCATTTTGATTCATTTTAAGCTAAGTCTTATTTTTCCCATATTTATTTCTATTTATAGAAAGGTCAAAAATAGAAATAAATTATATAAATTAGTGGTTAAATTATTGTAATAGTATTTGTTGATTTAATATTCTAGACCCTTAACTAAATTAAGAATAAGAATTCAACATTCTTAAAAAGGTTAAATCATTTAGTGAACCTGACTTACTTCATTTGTACATAAAAACCCTAGAAAGCCTAGGGAAAATTCCATCTTTATTTTTCCAATATTTTTTTGATTTCTCCTAAATATTTAAATCATGATTTTACATTTAAATTTTTAAATTTACCTTAGTAATTTTAAAAATAATTTACATCAAACCCTAGTTTCTTATACTAGGTCCTAGTATTTTTCTAAATTTTTCTATATATTTATATAATAAAATCACATTTAATTTTTAAATTTACCTTAGTAATTTTGAAAATAATTTCCATCAAACCCTAGTTGCCTATACTAGGTCCCGATATTTTTCCAATATTTTTCTAATTTTTCCTACATATTTAAGTAAAAATATCACATATAATTTTTAGAATTTACCTTATTCATTTTAAAAGTAATATGTTTCAAACCCTAGTTGAATTTACGAGGTCCCTTTGCTTCTTGTGATATCACCTTGCATATATAAATCATAATTTTTTAGTTAATTTTTAAAATTTACCATAGCAATTTTGAAAAAAATACTTTTCTCAAATCCTAGTTGAATTTACTAGGTCCCTTTGTATTTGTGGTATCACCTTACATATTTTTTTACATAAAAAATTACAAATAGATCTTACTCATTTCAAAACATTTGTTTAAAATAATAAGGAATTCATACTAGGTCCTATCATGTATGTGAATGATGATGTTTACCATATGTTAATGCTAATCTTCATTCTTTACTTTTCATGCTTAGTTTTTATATTATGGGATGAAATTATCACACTCATTGATAAACATTTTAAGATACCTCTCTCTTCACCTCCCTTGGAGATTCAATCTTATGCCATGTTAGGTTACATGGTCCATTTTACTCTTCCCTAGGTCACTACCCATTGCTAGAGAGCCCAATTGACACCCTTTATCCCTCCACCACCTCGAACTATCAATTATATATTCTCTCCTCCCATATCTACTAATAATCTTATACAACTAGTAGATAATGTGGTTAGAGTTGTTATTCGACATGCCACCATGCCTCCCCCAACTAGTTAGGAGCCCTGACACCCTCATATTCCTTTTTGTCCTAGGCCCAACCCACCGACACAAGTAGATCCACACAAGGCATATGATATTGTTGATCAATTGAGAAACACATCAGCTAAGATTTCTATGTTAGAACTACTTCAAAAATCTAGTGTGTTTAAGGACATTCTTTATCATGCACTCACTTAGACTTTTATGCCTATTGATTCAGATCTTTCTTATTTTGTATCAATGGTCAACATGTTAAAAACTATAGAAGATTTTATTTATTTTGATCATGAGGACATGACATCTTAGATATTTATTGATCAAAATTTATCACTATTCATACAAGCTCAAATCAATCCAACACAGTTAAGAGTGTTCTAGTTGATAGTGGTTTTGAACTTAATATATGTAATATTACATTCTTATAGACCATGGGATTAGATATGGAATCCATATAAAAATCATATAAGAATATTATAGGGTTTGATGATATACCATGATAGACATTGGATACCATTTCTTTGGATATCATGGTAGGGCCCAAAACCCTCTCTACATAGTTCTAGGTCATGCTAGGTACTTTTCATTATAATGTTTTACTTTGATGACCTTGGATACACACTATGGGAGCATTTCCTTCTACTCTTCATTGATGTGTTAAGTTTATCCATGAAGGATACCTATACACATGCTGAATAGATAACTAGCCATTCAGATATTATCAAATTATAGAGTCATCTTCAACTATTTTTTTAGATGGGACACCTCATATCATAGTTTAGTCACCACCTCATCATATTTATCTTGATTAGATACATATATATGAGGTAGGAGATACTAGCACATCTCATACTCCTCCACTTACATTTGTGTCCTCAGCTCTAAATACTTAGCCAATAATAATAGCTTCATCCATTCTAGCGACTCCATTAATCATAGTTCCTACACCTGTTACAATTATATAATCACTGATAATAGTTCTAGTAGTACCAGTTGTTTCTATAGATATAGCTCCTTAAATAATTATAGTTACTTTGATAGTTACAGATAATCTCATAGCACTATCATCTTCTACTAGTACAATTGATGAGACTCCCATATCATAGTTACCCCTTGTGGTAAATTCTAAGTTACCATCTATACATGATGTTGATACAAATTCCCAAGCTACTTCAAATGATGATATGACACCCACACTCATAAATTTTTATTTTTGTATTGATATTTACACCAATTGGCCTAAGAGAGTACTGAGATGACTTTAGTGCTCTCATTACACATCCTACACCACTCTTAGCATCTCGAAATGCACTCTCAAGAAATACTCCACATTCATGGCCATAGATAGATCACTTAGCACATATAGTTCACATGGTTACCTATATGAATATAGAACAAATTATTTAGATTTAGGTAAGAAAAACTCAACATCAACCACATATTATACTATAGATGTTACATGATCATGGATTAATCACACTACCTATACTATGACATAGATCTATTAGTAGGTTATCATGGCAAGATGGTTACCCATTTTGTCTCTTTTAGAAGATCATAGGCTATGATAGAAACTCATGCATAGCTTTACAATAGAGATTGGATAAACTATAATTTTAGGGTACTATTCAAATTACATCACCACTAGCACTAGTTATGTTAGTGTTGACAATTCTTCCACAAGACAAATTGTCTCTTGCCATTCAGAAAATTTACTTCTCCATCCATAGAAAGAAAGAATTCATTAGGAAGAATACATTGTTTTTCTTTGGTAAGGGCCTTTGCTACAATAGGAAAATTTTGAAGGAACGACTCATCAAAAAGGCTTTTCCTCAGGATAGATCTTTGGAAAAGTGTTAAAGACAAAAGTCTGTAGGGAATAATGAAGGAAAGAGTCTAAGACAAAGGAAGTAATTCCTTCAGACTTTTGTTTGAAGGAATACTTTGAAGAATCCAAAATTCCACCCCAAAAAAGTAAGGAAAAGCCAAGGATTAATTTGGAAGGGTCATTTTCAAGAAATCTGAAGGGCAAGGTACCCTTAAGAAGGGTAATTTTCAACATTCTCAAAGGGCACATACCTTTTGGGAAGGTACTGGAACAAATTTGGGACCTTTGTAAAAAACCTGGGTGCCCTACAATTTTTCCAAAAG
>JARHVA010002440.1:87500-202500 GCA_037957365.1 Torreya grandis
GTGATGATTAGAGGAGATTTCAAGTCAAAAATCATGTTCACCATTGGGGAATTTAAATATCATCTATATATGGTCTGATTTCTCAAGCATAACAAGCATGCTGAGCCAGCTTAGTCACCAAAAATGTTGACAATTCCTCCATAAGACAGATTGTTTCTTTCCATTCAAAAAATTTACATCTCCATCCAAGGAAAGAAAGAATTAATTAGGAAGAATACATTGTTTTTCTTTGGTAAGGGCCTTTGTTACAACAGGAAAATTCTGAAGGAATAGCTCATCAAAAAGGCTTTTGCTAAGGATAGATCTTCAAAAAAGTGATAAAGACAAAAGTCTACAGGGAATAATGAAGGAAAGAGCCTAAGAAAAAGGAAGTAATTCCTTCAGATTTTTGTCTAACGGAATACTTTAGAGAATCGAAAAGTCCACCCCAAAAAAGTAAGGAAAATCCAAGGATTAATTTGAAAGGGTCATTTTCAAGAAACCTGAAGGGAAGGGTCCCCTTCAAAAGGGTCATTTTCAACATTCTCAAAGGGCACATACCCTTCATGAAGGTACTGGAACAAATTCAGGTCCTTTACAAAAAACCTGGGTGCCATACAATTTTTCTAAAAGGCACAGAGGGAGAGCCATGAGCCCTTGTGGAGGGAACTTGTTCAGTGACATGACCATTGTGACTTTCTCGAAGGGATTTTCACAGGTAAAGAGCGAAGGACAAAGGGTTAGTTTCTTTGGACTTCTTATCTGAAGGAATTCTTTCAGACAAAAAGTCCAAAGAAATTCACAAGACTACAAAGAAAGAAAGTCTGAAGAGGAAAGTTGAAACAAAGGCGAAGATGGAGGATGAATTCCTTTGAGCTTTTTGTCTGAAGGAATTCTTTCAGACAAAAATTCTAAAGAAATTTAGAGAAATGGCCATGTAAAAAAGATGAGAGAAATAAACTCGACAAAATGAAGTCTAAAGCCAACATAAGAAGAGAAGAAATAAAGGCTAAAGGAAACGTTAGGATCCATAAGTCTGAAGGATATCTTTAGAAAAATTACCACAGGAGAGTCTAAAGACAAGCTTGAGAAAATGCTAAAGGGTGACATCCCGTGAGACATCAAATTATGACCATAGGAAGTAACCATTAAAACAAGGGTAAATCCATAATTCTAAAAGAAAGGCCAAATGGAGAAAATATAGACTAGATACCAATAAAAATACATCTGAATATAGAATCCTTCTAGAAATAGACATGAATAGGTAGACCAGAATAGGGTAAAATACATGTAAGCAAGGGCTATTCTCGAACACCAGTCAAAACTTCAGTTGACTATTTGTCGAAGTCATGCTCATGTCTAGATCAACTCATTTGAAGGTCTAAGTCAACTTTAATTGGAGTTATAAATTCAAACATTGAGTTCACTGTTTGAGATTTAGAGTTGATTAATTGTTAAATGCCACATCTACCAGGAGTTTCCCATGTGAAGGAGAATGATCTCTTCATCCAACTCAGCTTACCAAATGGTTAACTCATTGTTCAAATGTTCAAACTTGGCATCAAGCATCTCACGTAGAGTTCTAAACTTGACGTTGGCATGGATTTCCATACAAAGAGAGGTGGGCAGTTCAGAACAAAGATAAGTTCACTTCCTCAATTGTAAGAAGCTTCATGCAAAAGTGAAAAAGGAAATATATTTTATTGAAAGTCCAAGTTAGCCTTGAGTTAACCTAAGTAAATCCTTCTCTTCAATTTTTCAATGCCAACCTTTGGCCTTTTGTGATTCTCTATATAATGGCTTTCAGCCTTGATATATATATATATATATATATATATATATATATATATATATATATATATATATATATATATATATATATATATATATATATATATATAAAATCCAATCCCTCTCTTGGCTAGACTAAAATCTGCCATTGGTGAGTTGTGTAACCTCTTCGATCAATAGAAGGACTGTACTTTCAGATTTCAAGTGTTGACATAGTGTATATTCATTCAGCAATTTGCATAAGTGGTAGATTTCTCTCCCTTCCCAAATTTTGATTCATACCTAGTTGCTAGATTATTCTTATGCAGGTCATGTTCAGTGTTCTTTATGTCTTTTGCTGAAGCTGTAAGTGGATGTTAGGTGGCTATAAAGTGTCTTTTATCAGACCTCTCTCCATAATTTTCCCTCATGTTTTGGGTCATTGGATCGAACCTCTTCATGAAATATTTATTCATAAGTGATTGATTGAAATCAAAGGTCTTTCTTTTCCCTTATTTGTTTAGTGTTCAAGTTTCCAAGTTGAGTGGATCAATCTTCCAGTGAATCACCCTTTTTAGGTAGGATTTCCCTTTAAATTTTCCTTCTCCCTTTTCCATGGTGGTCCTCAACATAGAGTATAGATCCTCACTGATACATCATATAGGAACCAACCTTCTCTAGAGGTTTTTCTCACTGTTGAGGCACCCACCCTCGTGAGAAGATCCCATTATTTCAACTAGATAGAGGACTAGCCATTTCATGCACGTCTTTGATTTAGGGCACAGCTTCAAGTTGATAATAGTTACTTCCATCAAAACTATCTACTACCAAACCTAAACATCCCAGACGATACTCAACATATTCAATACTACAACAACCTTCAATTTGCCATCAACAGGATGACACCATCATAAGTGATAAATCTTAGACTACAAAAAGAACACAGATCTTACTGACACCTAAGGAGATACCCACTATGCATACATAATATATGAAATATGATAATACTTATAATGATGATCTTGAGGCATTTGATGATGGTCATAATCCATTCCTCTATCTCCATCCCCAGCGGGTTCCATCCTTGAACCCTTTACTCCCTCCAACCTAGTATTTTATGTCATTGTGTACATATTGATTTATTCGTATGCTTGTACATAGTTTCCTTTCAACTTCCTTCTACATAATTGTTCAAAATTACTTGTATATAGCTTCCTTTCAATTTTTTGTACAAATATTCTTTTTGCTTACTAGTACATAGTTTCTCAGTATTTTATGTACATTTGATACACACATCGACATATCTACCCATTAGGGACATCTTCTACATGAGTACACCATCTGGGTTATGTCATTCCTATAACACACACTCTATTTATTATGTTTATGTACATTAGTTACTATTTTACATAGATTACACTATCAAAACTCAATAGTATATAAAACTTGTGTATTTCTTAGCATATACCTAGTCTTTTACTACATATCTTTCATACTTTCACTTATTTCTTTGATTAGTTAAATGTGATTGTATTTACAATAAATTACATGTTTTCCTTCCTTGTTTTACATAGCTAGATGTTATTACATTTCTCAGTTCCTATTTTATCTCTTGTATGTGCCTTAGGACATTTGCCAATGTCATTTGCTTCCATTCTTATGTGTGCCTTAGGATATTCGCCAATGTTCTTTTCTTATACTCTTCTATGTGCTTGTGGCCCTCATGCCATCCTTAAATGTTTTCAATTATATGTGTGTGTGGGAATTTGAACATGAATTTTATGCTTGCTTTCAATTTTGAGTGACATGTGCCCATGTACCTTATTTGTTTGGCCCCTTGGCCCCTGCTGTATGTTTATTGTTTCTTGCCTTGCATGCTTGTTTGCTTGTTTTTTTTTTCAATTATTTACAATTCCATGATCCACATAATGTATTCTCGTATTTTCTTGGATGTCATGATGGGCATCATACTCCATCCCTCCTTGAAAACTAAAAACAAACAACTAACTAGGCTTCCAATTCTAGTTTAATATATTGCACATTTTATTACATTATTATAGTTATCTAGGCATAACCCTGTTGATGTAGCAATATCTCATACAAACCATGCTATATATTGAGATATATTATTGATTATCATTATTATATCATGCACTTCACAAGATAACATACTTATAGGGATCTTTATTTTGAGGATAGTCATTGTAGGGTCTTCATTTCTACCCTCAGAAGAGGGGGAAATAAACAAGGGTTTTGTTACAGAGAATAGAGCCTCTAACCAGTCAAAAAAAAAAATTTAGAACATCCAAAATAATATTCAGATATCAAACTAAGTATATCAGTCTATACAAATAATGACAATTATAGAACAATCTTTAGAATCAACATAGGACAAGAGTGTCATGTTTGGACTACAACACCAAACAATAGGGTGTCCTATTTTGATGTTCTTATCCAAAAAGAAAAAAAAACATATTTTTTAGAAACAGATAGAAAGGTAAGACCAGTTAAAGTTTTGTTATCAATAATTTAGTTCATAATCAATAGTTTTAGTATAATTTTTCTTAGACAATCCAGATATAGGGGACATCATGCACGGTATGATGGCTCTTGCTTCTAGTTTCAAATACAACATTTGATATAACTTCTAGACCAAAATATATGTTATAGACAATAGTGATTGGGGTCAAAGTGCATGACACATTTATTTTCTCTCCTTTATAATTTATGGCATTACCTAGGCATTCTTAGTAGTTTCGTGCCTTGTTCCATCTGTAGGTGGTTGGCATAATTCCTAAATGGCTTTCACATAAGCCTATTCACTAGTTTTGGAGTGGCTTTCATATAAGCCTAAACTCTACCCTTTTCTAAGTTGCCAAGTGTGACCTAGTTTTCATTACACATTTAGCTATCCATACCACATTATTAGATTATAGAGTATTTAAGGGCTTCAGAAGCCATCTCATATGACACACATTCGTACTAGTATCAGTTCATAGCTTCACTTCATGGGGAAACAATAGAGCCAAAGGTCTAGCTAGCATTTATATTCTTGAGCCACCTACTCAGAGGGATTTGACATATAGTCCAAACATTGATTAACATGTGCATGATCACATAGCTTCACTTAGTTGGCGATGATGGAGCTAAAGGGACATCCTTTGCATTTTTGAGCCACTCTCAAAAAATTGAGCACTCAACTCCATTCATGATATTACTTTTGGTACACTATCATTCAACACATACCCAACAACACTAAGCATCACAACAAGTTTTTTACTAATTCACATAATCAATGATGTGTATTCATTCCTTTCTCTTCTTCTCTCTTTTACCTATCTTTTATACATTTTTAATTTAGACATAGCATGTCTAGTAAGAACTGATCTACTCCTAATTTTATTTTGTATATTTGCATTTCATGATGTGATATTTTTATGCACACCCAACATCACACATATTAAAGAGCTTCACCCTTATAGATAATTATAGGTATTCTTTCTACTTTTCCTTTATCTTAGTATTTTTTTTCACTACATTTCTAGAATAAAGGAGTGGCAAATGTAGTCATATAAATTATCAAAATTGGTAGCTTATATGTGGATTATGACACCCAACCCATAGGTCATTATTGTATGCCCTCATGACCCTTATAAATACCTTTTTTTCTTATTCCAAGTAATCTCAATATTTCCAAATAGTCATTCCACTACAACTAGGTAGCATTTCTCAAGCCAATGATGGCCTCCCCAAATGTTGCACCTGTAGTATAGGATCACCCAACTTGGACTATAACACTACACCCTAGGGTGTCATATTTTAGTGCTCCTCTCTAATTACATTTTGAGCTCCAATAGTTATTTCCTTTTGGTTACTATCCTTTTGTCAGCCTAGCACTAATACATTTGACCCATGACCAATAGATATCTATAAAATCCCACTTAAAGTTTATTTAGAAGGAGGTGGGAAAATATTTAAAATATAGAAAGAATAGAAGTAAAACCATTGAGGAAAATTTTACTATTCTCTGCATATAGACATCCAATAAAGTTGCAAGCATATCCAAATCTTTATACCTATCTCTAACCACCTCAAGCATGCCCAATGTAGAAATTTTGCATCTACATTACACTATTGCATAAAGCACATTAAGTGGGAGAACTACATATGGTTTGATCCCTCTTCAAAGTATTAGTATGTAGGTAGCATACCCATACAATGGGTGTGGATAAAATTTTAGTGCATCTTGCACACACTAACCCCCTTTCTTTCTCAATTTTATCAAAGCATAATGAAGTTTAGGCTTTGAATATTAAATCAGCTCTACAAGGAGTTTCATAGACTTTTAATAGTCAAGATTTTATAGGTAGGCTCACATTGAGATAGTAAATAGAACTAAGAAAACTCAAGTCTCTGTGAGCAATGTAGATAACAATGATAGAAGAGGACAACAACATCAGACTTTAGGGTGTCCTATTTTAGCAATCTTGTCCTTTCACAAATTGAAAGCCAAATCTTGATTTGTGACACTCTCCCAGTCCTGCTTAACCAATATCAAACCTTGCAATAGTTTTTTCAATTTATTTTAAGCTAAATATTGTTTTCTCTGTATTTATTACTATTTATAGAAAGGTTAAAAATACAAAAAATATATATAAATAAGTGGTTAAGTTATTGAAATATTATTTATTGATTTACTGTTCTAGACCCTTAATTAAATTAGGAATAAGATTCCAATATTCTTGAAAAAGCTAAATCACTATTCTAATATATGTGCATTTTTAAAAATGAATTGAACCTTGTATTGGTTTCCACTTGGAAGATAGTGGTAGTGTTTTGGGATACTCATCATAAAGTTACTTGTTATATTTGCATTGTGTATATAGTAATGTCTCCCATTACATTTCTCTCTAGCTGAGTAATTATTTTCATTTATGGTGAAAGACTTGTTTCTCCTAAACTTTTACTAGAACGCATTAGTAACAAACAAACATTGTTAGTTAGATGCTACTAGTCATAACATTTACAAGTATAAATATTAGTCAATTGATTATTTCCATATAGCTTTTTGAAATGTGATATGTTATCTCTAGTATATACTAAACAACCAAATTGAGGTAAAAATAAAGTTTAGAAGTAGAATAGAAGATATTATTTAGAGATACAATATTAATATGATTCAGACAATGCATTATTTGCAATTCATGATTTTTATATTGTATTTCTTTTAATACTTTTTTATATAGTTTCACCAATATCTAAGCACCTAGCATAAATAAAAGACAATTAATGATAGTCAAAAGACAAGTTAAAAATCATATTAAGAAAAAATAAAAGTAGTCATTCATGTTAATACAATATAATAAATGAATTACATCTTAAATTGGAGCAAACCACACCAATGATCTTGTTACAAATTGCTTTGATACTAGAATCATATTTTAAGTCTTGATAGCAAGTGTAATAAATAAATTGAGGGAAATACATTACCTAAAAGACAATCCCAAAATACCTAATTTCATCAACATGCTCAACCTTGGAACTTACACTTTATTTAAATATAAGAAGTAAGATTAAATATTCTTAATTCCAATGAAAGTTTTTTCAAGGTTAAAATAATGTAAACAATCCATCAGAAGCTTACTTGCAATGGTAGTCCACTTTTACCAAAGACAGTTGTGAAAATAATTTTTCCATTCTTAGTAAAATTTGTAGTGACTACAAAAATATTAATTGTTATAGTTCAAGTGTGGATTCGATCCCTATTTCATTACTAGAGTTAAACCATTGAAATTAACCATGTAACAAAAGCAAAAATTAAGATGTTGTGGTTTCATTCCACTTAGGAACTGTCTCTATCATCATACAAACATGTCATGTGGTTTCATTCTACACATGATTATGCTTCTAAGACAAAAGAACAATTTACAATTCATTCACATGAAGTCTTCAATCATAGTGTGGTTTCATCCACGACTCTATACTCTTCAAACACATGATGGTCATTATTTTTTTAATATATTTTATTGAAATAACTATTATATGTACGTGGATTTTTGTATGTATTGTATTGATATTAGATAAATTTCATATTTGTCATATGTGTGTTATTAAAATTTATTGAAGAAGGAATGTGGATTACACATAGGTTATTTTAAGTTTATACACTTTTAAAGTATATGTAGTGTGTTTAATAGTTTTTAGTGAATATTTAGTATTTTTAGTGGTACACCTATATTAATTTTAATGTTTTAAGCTTTAATAAATATTCAAGTTGACATAATGTGATGGCCATTAGATACTCAGTATTTTTTTTTTCAAATAAATCATATGTTGTCATTGATAAAGTTGAAGTCAATTAAAGTTATGTTAGAGTCAATTTTATATGTTGGATATAAAGTCAAATATTCAATATCAATAATTTCCATTATGATACTAAGCTGAAATATCTTACTAAACCAAACTAAAATCAGTTTTACAAGTGGAAATGCAAATGAGACTCACAATATTCATATTTTTTTGGCCATGGCATTGACAACAATAATAACAACTACATTTAAATCTTGGTAAGTGGCCTATGCAACATTCAGACACTCTCAAATAATATCCCCTCTTACTATCTAGTTTTCACAGGGATTCATATCCAAACACATCACAAATTGAAGCAGTTCACCCACACCATGCATCATTGTTTGTCACTCGATTAGACTCCACTTGAAAGACGTGTGGGTTGAACTAAAATCCCCACATGTTTCCTCTTAATATGGCCAATGAATTTAATTTATTGTGATTATATATATATATGTGTGTGTGTGTGTGTGTGTGTGTGTGTGTGTGTGTGTGTGTGTGTGTGTGTGTGTGACACACACATGATATGAGGTAGACATTCATTGTTTTGAATGAGGTAAAAATATCGATTTATACTCTTTCAATTCAAAAACCCACTCTTTTCCAAAATATAAAATTACATTCCTTTGGATGTAACTTACACTCTTCGGTATGGATTATGTAACTTCCATAATGGAATTTATAATAGTTGTGTTGGTTTTAATATAAGACACATATTACCACCATAGTGCTTAAAGACAAATGTGCACTATAATTATTATGAATATAATTGATGTTTTCAATGTTATATCTATATCCATACTTATTTGCATATGATATCCTGTATTATTCAATTAAAGTAGAGAATACATGTATCCCTATATATTCACATATGGCATCCTACATCAATGAACTAGATTATATAGGAGTCATCATCCCTCGAAGAATACTTTTCACTTTTAGTATGATTCATTTTGGATTCATCTAATTACAAAAAATATATCTAAAGTGGTCATAATTCATCATCTAATTAGTTGTAGGCTTATATAAACTGAGACATGGTGCATTCTATATATTCTTAAAGGAACCATTCGATATCTAACCCATTTTTTCATTGAGATGACACATGTTCCATTCATGTATTACATAAATGAAATAGTTCGGTGAAACCTAAATATTGAATTTATAGTTGTGACATATAGTTAAACATTGCACATGTAGTTGCCCAGGGTTCTTGTAGTCCATGAATGAAATCCATTGTCATTGTGCCTAACCATCACCACCTGTCTCACCTTTAAATATTTCACCACTTTAATATTTTTTATATTATTGCATCTCCCCACCACCTCACCATTGATCAAGCTCACTATGAAATGTAATGTCACCTTCGTACACAACTCATTGCCATGTCATATATCAAAACATGCAACACCAATTTCCTCTATCACTTAAACAAAAAATATAAGATTACTGTTTCTTAATACTTCATGCATAAAAATTAATATTGGTTCAATACTCATTAAGTTTTGAGTGACGTACAACTTCCCATTTAAGCTCTTTCACTTTACAAAACCCTATTTTACAAAAACATTAAATCACATTCCTTCCAGCATAACTTGCACCTTTTAACAAATTATTAGTTTAATTAGATTAGTTGTTTATAAGTGATGTTATGTTTGATCATTTTATTTTATAAATTTATTAAATACCATACATGATATTATATGTGTATGCATTATTATATGTCATCTTTATGTTTTTATCTCACAAAATGACTATGTTTATAATCCAAATAAATTACCATGATGAGAAATTCCTTAACCACTTACTATTATTTCCATAAAGGAGATTACTAAATGTAATTTTTTTGTAATAATTATAGACTATAATAATTTATTTATTTATTGAAAAGTTGATGAAAATTTTAACTATACCTCAGACTTGGGTCATTAGCTTTACTACTATATAAAGTTAATGTATTATGTTAGTTTACAATGTCAATGATAATACTTATATTTATATGGTCCCAAATATTAATACATTGGTATTGTCTTAATTCTATTGGGAGGATGACATTTGTCAAAGCTCTCACTTCAAATATTCTTCTTAAGAGTAGTTACTAAAGCCACATCACAACACTTGTTCTTTCATGCACTCACATGTATCTTAAAAAAAAGTTGTGTAGGTCTCCATCACAATAATTATGTGATAGCATTTCTTTTTATATATAATTTTTAGAGGTTATGTATATACTCACATCCATTTGTGTTATATGTATTTTAAATTTTGGTGTTTTATTCCAAAGGTTATAGATTAAATAGCAATAGTTATGGTTTGGTAGGTTATTCTTTAAGATACAAATTGTTCTAAATATTTAACATTAAGAGTTAAATAGATTACTAAATATACACTTATTTATCAACTATAATTTATTATATGTAATCCAAAACATAAGTAATCTCGATTACTAAATAAAAATAAAACTATATATCTTTTAATAAATATATTTACATTATTTTATTTTATTTACTCTTCCGTGGTTAACAATGGCTGTTTACCACTCAGTGTTTAATGGGAAACAATGGTCTCACCACTCACTTAGTGGAAGAACTATCTATTTGTCCTCCATGCATCTCTTACTCCTATAAGTTATCTACTTCTATAATACATTCATGAGAGAGGGGGATGGGTTTGTGAAACTTCTCTTTGTAATCTATTGGTCAATAATAGACAATTCTTTATTTAACAATGCAGAATTAGCTTGCATTGTGGTAATGGCATCTTGGAGAGACCCTGGGTGAGTGCTTTAAGCAGTCCGGCATGGTATCAGAGCAATCTCTGCCAACAATTACTCAGCCATTTTCTGTTGCAGTTTCTGTCTATTATTTCCGACATCAAGGATCTGATTTGGTAGTTTGTCTTGCAGAGCTGTACTTTTTTTTACAATCAACAAGCCGTTGCATTTGATTTTGAAAGGGGTCATACCATTCCCTTTGGTGTTTTGTTGTAGATCACAAGAGTTCTTTGGTGGGAATGCACAATTATCTTTCCTTCCCTCTGCAGTTTTGAGGAATACGACCCAACTTCAAGTTCTTGGCTTGTGATGTTTTCCATATTTTATGCCTACACTGGCCTCTTTGGTAGGGACAAGCACCACTTGCGTTATACTACTGCGGTAGAAAGCACATTCTGGAGGACTCGTAGCGTTTGAAATCTCTGAAAAAGTGTTGTGTTCTGCCACTTCATCACTTGCATTGTACAATGCAGTAAATGGTCATTGATCTTTGGCCAGCAGGAACTTCTGTGCTGGCGTTTGGACCATCTGCACACCTTTGGCCTTAGCCATCGACATCTTTTTCTGGTGTTCATGGTAATATGGTCTGCGTGGGGTAGTGATAGCAATAGCATATAAAGCATTCACCATTGCTCAATGGTTCGTTGAACCTTGTTGACAGCTGGCACTAATTTTCCATGTGCAAGTCTATCCTATAATTTCTTGAAGAAATATTGCTTACGCCAATAGCTCAGACTATGCCAGTACCACTATCTTATGCATTGCCTAGCTACGTCGCCCTTAGCATCCTTTTATTTCTCCTTCTCATGGTCATATATAAAGGGCTTTCTATGGTTTTTTTTCCGCCTTTGTTGTCCAAATTCAAGAGCCTGTCCACAAAGCCATGGTCTGCTCTCTTTATATGGTCTATTTCTATTGCATTTTTGAATTTTTTTCTGCATTCAAGAGGACCGTTCTCCCATGGCTTGAGAAATAGTCAAACCACATGTTTTCGAACAAAATTGTCATAGATATCAATTCATGGTTTTGTGATGTTTGTGAGTGGTTTCGCAATTTTCAATGTTTTTTTAAAGGATTGGTCATGGCAAATGAATAAGGTTTGGTGCTTTTAAATCTTTGAATGTTTTTTAACAGAACTCAAAGCTACTTTCATGGAGGGGTGGATTATTGTCTTCAGGTGGGATATATTTTTCTGTGGCCTACATTGTTTCGTGATGGGGAAATTTTTTGGGAGGGAAGACATTTTTAGATGATTTTATTTAGTGGGGGGACATACTGGGACACAATCATTTGGTGTGGGAGCCCTTGTTGGACCTCTTTTTTTCTTCCAAAAAAAGAGGAAGGGCGTGAGGGGTGTTTAAAATGGGGACGTCCCTCCGTTTTTAAAAAAAATATATTAACTCATAATTATAGTGTTTCTTTGATTGTGTATTTATCGCTTAATTTATTTTTACGGGTAATACTGAATGATTTTTGTGTGGTACTTATCATTATTGTTAGCTGAAGATGAAGGGTGACCCTCATTTGGTGGGAGGTTAAATCCCTTTATAACTAAATGAAAAAAGAAAATCTCTCATTTTTTTTTGTAGTTATAATATTTTTGGATGTATTTTTAGTGGTAACTGACATTTATTATGTGATAAATTTTAAAGTTAAAATTGGGTGTTTTTTGGCCATGCAAGTTTAAAATTGTCGCACTAAGGGTTCTATCCTCGAACCCATAGAGGCGCAACCCATTGACCTCGTTGGGAGATGTCAACCACAAACCCTTGTGCCCTATCCCCTTGTTTAGTAGTTCTGATTTATTTTTGATTGTCGAAGATCGAAGACTAAGGTTCGATCTAACAAGTTGTCAGATCCCGTCAAAACCTTTTGTTTTGATGATATTTGTATGTGGATACAGTTTTAGTAGACCCTGATATCCAAATGTTTGACCTTACTATTCCTCCAACCTTTGATTCTCCTTGTTATTTGAGCTTCTTACTAGGTAGATGTGTTTTTTAGAACATGCATCTCTAGTTTCATAGAATATGTCTTCCACAACTTGATTGCATTGTAGAGTTTCTTGCATCACTTAATAATATTGGTTTTTGATGGAACCTATTTTATAGTCACAGTGAGATTCATGAATATATTTTTATTCAAGTGTGTATGTTCCATGTTGAGCACTTTATACTTCAGTTATTTGACTATCCCATGTAACTAGGGACATCCACTTGATATATTTTGTTACATCTATACATGTTTGTTGATAATCTCTTTAAGATTTTGGTTGAGCTTGTTTTCTTTATGAAGAGTAACTAGTATGTTGTGTCCCAATGTCAACAATTCCATGTAGTAGGATGAACCCACATTGTGTTTTGTAGACAGATCTTCGATAGAGTCTAACTTCTTGTTGATTGATTTTTATATAGCTAATTCTTTTGGGTGTATTTTTTACATTCATTATGCCCCTTTTTGTCATTTATTACACTTTTCAGTTATCCAATGGCATTCTCTATTCTGAGCCACACACTTGTTCCCAACATTATTGGAGTCTATGTCCTACCACATCCCAAGCAACATATTCTTCTTGTTGTTCCTATTGTTGTTAATGATTATTTTGTGCCTATTATTATTGCGCACTTTGTGCAACTCACTCCACTTCCACCTACATATATTATTGCATCTTTTGAGATGTATACCACTTATTTTGGCTCTCACATGTTTCATTTCATGTATCACACTACTCAACGTATTGGCCTTTATAAGCATTTGTAGGGACTAGCTACCCCTATTTAGCTTTTTACATGGATTTCGTGACATGGCATTAGATATTCTAAAGGTGTTTCATCTCGATTGGGACATTTTGATGATAGAACTCTTATTTTTTTATGTTTCACTCTTCATGAGCATGTTGAGAAACATAAGAGTTTTCTTTCACCATCACTTAAGCATGAGAGTCTGAGGATCTGTCAGGACTGATCACCCTAACACATTTTTAGATGTTACCTTGCATTCTTTTATTATGGCCTTTGCACCCACTCATATCTAGTCGTCTTCATCCACCATTTGTATTTATTTAGGTTGGATTTATTGTGGAAATGACATCAACATTATTTGCGAGGATTTTACTAGTGTGGTTCCTCCACTATTTAGCTTCTTTGTTAGTACATATCTCCCTTATTTTATGAGCAAATCTCTTGATTCTTGAAGTCATATTATATATATTGATAACATTCTAGGATTTATTATGTCATTTGGTTTTGTTATTTTTGGAATTGTTTATTACTCGCATTGAGTTATAAAGTTTCATGGTGGGTTTGTTGATTCGGCCTTATCTACCTTCATGCGTTTATCAGCTCTACTTTAGAGACTTTTTCACTCCTTAAATTTCTTGACTTTCCCACCACCACCAAGGCCATATTTTTTTGAGATATTTTATCTATATTTTTTACAATTTTATTTATAGTTGATAATCTCCTACAACTTGAAGTGTAACTATTTTGATGAATCATAGTGTCAATTTCTCTTATTTGAGAGTGTAAAAGTCTCTTTCAACATGATATGGAACTATTCTAGTGCATAAAGTGTTAGCATGTCAATGATTGAGTAGTGGATTAGGCCCACTTATACATACTTTTTTATATCATCCATATCGTTAGTAGTATGGGGGGTGTTGTAATTTTTCTTCTTTGGTTGGCATGTTTATTGCTAACCCTTGGGACACCACATCTTCTGTTAGTAGCTCAAATTTAGTTTGGTGAACCCTTTTACACATTTAACACCTTTGACAGTCTTTTATCATAAGAGAAATTTTGGTGAATACAATGTCAATTGTTTATTGTGATTGAGCAGTGGATCTAGACCATTTATACAGATTTGAGTTCTATTGAGAATCTGAAGTCCACCTAGTGTATTTGTATTTGATTGACTTTGTTCTATCTAGTTTACCTTATTCAACATTGTGTCGGAGTATTTATTCATTTTCTTTCTTGGGATGCCTCAAATCATATGTTTTGTTCTCTCAACTTTAGTTATTGTTAATGGTCTTTTGAGAGACACTTGTGTTGAAACACAACTATATACTAAGAGGGGGGTGAATCATTATATTGCTTAACTTAGTCCTTTTCTAATACCTTTTAAAATAGTTTAAAAATCATATGTAGATATCACACACATACAAATTCACATGACACCATATGTATACATGGAAAACTCAATATGGGAAAAACCACTATGAGAATAGATGCTAGAATCTACTGATCTAATCTAGCCTCATAGTCAAAACCTCATTGGTTACACATTTAAGGGCACCAACCTTAAGGAGACACCAATCCCCTGATTTAAGAGCACCTACTATAAGGAATCTCCCACTCCCTAACTAAGCACTAAGTCAGTTTATCTGATGACACACACCAACCATATCTACTATGGAGCTATAACTCCAAATTATAATGTTGATTCATAAAATAATCCAATCTCAATTCTTTATTATAGGTTTGGTCTCTAACTACTCATACTCTACACATTATCTCTCTCTACTCTTCCACTCTACTCCTCTAGTTCTATGTTTCTAATATTTATCTATTTGACACTCTTCATCAATCTCTTGCTTTTTGCCTCTCTCTCTATTTGACTCTACTCAACAACAATAGTAATATCTCTATAAGCTTATACCTATATCCTAGATGACATATATAATCATTTGATCTAGGTTTTCATATATTCTTTGTGTTCACACTAGTTTGCTAACACATCACACTCATTTCTATTGGACTTAGTTCATGTCTTTAACTGCAAGTTTCCTACATCTTGAACTCATGCTCCACCACCATGATTCTTCATCTCCTTAAAATTTATATAATTTAATAGATTCTAGTTTTGATGCACACACATATTTATAAATTCGATCAATTACAATAATCAATCTCATTATTTGTATCATAATTTATGGCTTACCTACATGTTCCTATACTTGACTGTTAACATGATCATGTATTTAAATATCAACCATTGATCTTAAGTTAGGCACCATGATCTGATGGTCTTCATTCAAATTTATCGACTTTAAAATACATCCATTTAATTGATCTATTAAAATATTATGAGCTCTATTTGATCTTTGTACACTTAAGATCTTTAACATTCCAACATTTAAAATGCATCTATTCATCTTTCTGATTGGATCTCCCACATGCCATTATATCTCTAAATTTTCATGAACTTTACTTTAGTCTTCTCATTAAACATTAAGTTTTTTACCTCATCTTCCTGCTTCTTGAGCCTTTGGAATGAATACTCTCCATTAATCTCATCAAACAAGCTTAGTCTTTAACTTGCCTCTATCTCATTATATGTTGAACACTTAATCTAATTTGAGTCCACTCACTCTGTTGGATCTTATTTACATGATCAACTACTCATTATTCAATCTTTTAACAAGATCGATCCTTATCTATGACGAGCTCCCAGAATATGACACTTAGCATTAACACGTGACTTCTACACATTACTGTTAGTTCTCACTATTGAGACAGTTGTCATCCTCGTGTTGATCATTGACTTATTAAATTTGAACTACATTATAGATTTAATGTTCAATGCTCTATGATTGTGACACTTGTCACTATCATATTCACTCAGAGATGCCTCTAAGATGCTAAGTTTTCTATGATTTGTTGGATCTTTAATGTATGATTAAGTGCTAACAATTGATCTTCAAACTAGCTCAAACTTTACCTTATGTAGATTTGTCTAAGTATGGGGACCATCTCAATATGTAGCGAAGGCTAACTTTGTACCTTCATATCTTTTCCTTCATTCATCTGCCTCTTCTAAAATTTGGAACATATAAACTAGGCATGATAATGAATAAATGGATATGCTCATTTCTTCCTAAATACTTATCATGTATGAGATATAATGCCATTAATTTTCTCACTTAGATTCATCTACCATAAAGCTAACTATGCTTAGAACTACCTGGAAGGCCAACTTTGTTCTTACAAAACCTTTGATGCATTTTATCGTATGACCTATATTTTAGTGAATAAAATCCCACATAGGAGATTACATCCATATAATCATTTGCTCTAGAAACCTTCATATGTGAAATATATGACATCATAAAAATGCCTACTCAGCTTTTTCTTGATATCTATAAATTTGACTAAGTGTGGGAAAACACTGTCTAAATGCCTAGGAGCCCAAATTTTCTTATGCATATCTTTTCTCAAACTACAATACATGACCTAAAATTTATCACATAGAAACTAAACACAAAGACGAACAAACCCATATGATAATTCTGTCCTAACACCTCCATGTGTGTAAATGTTGACCTCATCAATATGCTTACTTGGATCTACTTTAACCCTTTTGCAAATTTGGTTAAGTATAGAAACTTAGTGAATTTTATCTGAGTAGGCCAACTTTGCATCCCCATATCTTCAACCACACTTCATCACATGATTTCAAATCTAGTGCATAAAAATTAGGGACTAATGTGATCACACCTATATGACCAACTCCCCCAAAATTGTTCACACGTGGTAATGGTGACATCAACAAACTGCATATCCATAATTTCATCTATAGACCCAAAATGTCTAAATGATCAATATAAAGAACCAAAATAATTCTACTCATACATACAATCACTCCAATCATCCTTGACCTTTGATAAGATCTATTGCATATCCTTTAATCATCATATTCAGCCTTGAGCTTCAACGGCATCCATAATGCTAATAATCTCCCTTTTGACATCAATGATAATCATATTTCCAACAATCTCCCTCTTTGTCATTGATGGAAAACTAAATGCTCCGATATTATAATATTCTAATCCTTCTCTGGCATTACTTGCATTGGCTTTTGATGAGTATAAATTGAAGTTATTCATACCAAACTTGCTACCTCTTAGGCAATGGCACATTTTCCAAAACTCAAATTGGACACATTCTGTAATCTTATTTAGCATTTGTACTTTTTATCCAAACTATTGCACTTCTTCTCCCTCTTTAACATCAATGGAAAAGGTATTCTTTCTCACTATTTGTCTAAATGTTCCCCCCTTTATCAAATAAAGGAGTTTGTCCAAGAATCTACAACCTTGAACTCATTAGAAATTTATAAAATTATGCATACCTAAGTTTACTTTTCTTTCTTCTTCTAGGAATTAACAAAGCTTCTATGAGGCTCCCCCTAGACTCATGCCCTATCACTAAGATCTAGTGATGTGATGTAGGATCCACCACTCCCAACTTCTGTCTCAGATACTCAAATCATTCCTTGGGAAGAGGTTTGGTTAATATGTCTACAATTTGATACTGAGTTGGCAAATATTCCATTATGACCTCTTGATCTATAACTTTTTCTATTAATAAGTGATAATTGATTGATATGTGCTTAGTTATAAAATTCATCACTATATTCTTTGATATATTAATAGCACTTGAATTTTCACAAAGAATAAAGATAGGTGATTTATATTCTACCTTGATGTCTTTTAGTGTTTTCTTCATCCACAAGACTTGAGTGCAACATGCCACCGATACCACATACTCTATTTTTGCTATAGAAAGAGTAACTGACTCTTTGTTTTTTTCTCATCCATGAAACAAGTCTATTTCCAAGAAAAAATTTACCACCACTAGTGTTTCTTCTATCATCCACACTTCCTGCCCAGTCAACATCTATATATGTTGTAAAAGTGAAATCTTCACTTGTAGAATACCATAGTCAATAGTCAATAGTGCTTTAGATGTATCTAAAAATCCTTTTCATTGTATTGACGTGTGATTCTTTGGGAATAGCTTAAAATATTAAAACCATGCACAATAATTGCATGATATCAGGTCTTGATGTAGTTAGGTATAACAAAATACCTATCATTATTTTAAACATAGTCTAATTTGCATTAAGGGGCTCATCTTATTTGCTCAACTTAAAACCTATTATCATGGTTCTACTAACTAGTTTTATATCTTCCATTCCAAAGTTATTGAGAATTTAATTTACATACTTGGTTTGGGATATAAGTATTCCTTCATCATTTTGTGTTATTTTTAGACCAAGGAAAAAAGAGTGTTCTTTAAGTATAGACATCTCAAACTCACTTTGTATTTGTGTAGTAAATTCTTTAAACATTTTTTTTGTTACCACCAAAGATGATGTCATCTACATAAATAACAATAGTAAACATATGCTTACCTTATGATTTAAAGTATAGATTATTGTGTGTACATCCTTTATTGAGTCCTTATTGTTGCAGGTACTAGTCTAATATTGAATATCATGCTATAGGTGCTTGTTTTAGACCATTAAAAAGCTTTCTTCAGTTTGCACACATAATCTTCTTCCTCTAATAATTGAAAACCTTCAGGTTGTTTTATATAGACTTCCTCTTCTAAGTTTCCATTCAAGAAAGTAGACTTAACATCCATTTGATAGACTTTGAATTTCTTGTAAATAGAAAATGATTGAAACATTCTTATAGCTTCCAATCTAGAAACTAGAGAAAATATTTCTTCAAAATCTATGCCCTCAACTTGTGCATATCCTTTTCACACCATTTTTCATTTATTTATTATAATATCTCCATCCTCATTGATCTTGTTTCTAAAGCCCACTTTGTACCTATCACATTTTTGTTTGAAGGTCTTGGAACTAATTGCCAAGTTTTGTTCTTTTTAATTTGGCTTAGTTCTTCTTCCATAGATTTTATCCAATTCATATCCTTTATGGCTTCAACATAGTTCTTAGGCTCAATTTCTGACATTAGAGTAAAACTTACTTGCTCCTTATTGTGTGCAAATCTTCTCCTTATCTAAACTCCTTCATTCCTATTACTAATGATATTCTCTATAGGATGATCCTTTTGAACAAATCTTGGAGGTGCCTTTTCATTTACTTCCTCATGTTCTTCATTAATTGCTTCCTCTTCAAACTCTGATTCTTCTTCATAGATGTCTTTTTCAAGTTTAACATGCTTCAAGCCTTCTTCAATGTTGAAATTAATGGTCTATAAAATCTTGTGTACAATTTTATTATAACATGCACAGGCTTTGATTTGAGTGGAATAACTAAGAAATATTCCCTCATCACATCTTGATTTAAAGCTTCCTAATTTATCCTCCTTTCTCCTGATGTAGCATTTTCTTCCAAACACTCTGAAGTAATTAATAGAGGCATGTTTTCCACATCATAGTTCATAGGGAATTTTGTCATTATTTACCCTTAGTTAAAGTTTGTACAAGATATATACTATTGTTTGTACTTCTTCTCTCTAGTATCCATTAGATAACTTGGCCTCTTTTAGCATTATTTTGGCCATCTCCTTGACTATCTTTTTCTTTCTTTCAACAACTCCATTCTATTATGGAGTACTTGTTGTAGAGTAATGTCTTTTGATTCCATGATTCTAATAATACTCTATGAACTCATTTAAGGTAAATTATCCACCTTTATTGTAGCTTAAGCATTTGATTTTTCATCTAATCTCATTCTCCACCATAGCCCTAAAGATCTTAAATCTCTCAAATACCTGTGGCTTATCCTTCAAAAAGGTTACCCATGTCATTATTGAATAATAATCTACAAATAACATGAAGTATCTCTCTCTTTTAGATCCTCTTGTCTTAGTAGGACCACAAAGATCAGTATGAACTAATTCTTGGGGCTTTGTAGTTGCATACTATTTTGTTTAAAATTTGACCCTTATCTACTTGCCTTATTGACACACCTTACAAGTAGTGTCTATAGGTTTGATTATATTAGGAATGTGTTCAACACACTTATTTGAGATTACTTTGATCAGGTTACAAAATTTGGCATGACCCATTCTTCTATGCCATAACCAAATCTCATCACTATTTCCTATTCGAAAACTACTACCATTCACCTCAATAAGATTATAGATATTATTGATTCTAGTTATTTTGCCTTCTACAAATAGTCTTCCATATCTCTTTAAATTACATCCTTATGCATTAAATGTGACCTTATATCCATTATCACACATTTGGCTGACACTTAGCAGATTATGCTTCAATCTTTCAACATTAAGGACATCATGTGTACACAATTTTCCATCTATGTTCAAGGTTCCCTTTCCTATGATCTTTACTATAGTGTTTTCTCTCCAGATGACAAATCCTTCCTTATATTTTCTCAATTTGATGAACTTACTTTTGTCATTGGTAATATGTTTTGAGTAACCATTATCTATTACCCACAAATTCATCTCCTTGGTAAGGAGTGCCTTTTGAGAAATCATAGACTGATCTTTCACTTTACACACATTCTTGGGTTTTTTATTTAGCTTATTTTATCCTTTTAAAAGACTTTTAAACTTTTTTTCACATTGGAAAGCATGCCTTTCTTCTAAATTTGTGATTTTAGTCTTACAAAGTTTATTTTACACTATTTAGCTATGTGACCAAAATTATTGCAATTACAACATATTACATTTGTATGTAACAATGGATAAAATGAATTTATACTTAAAAAACTTGTTATCCTTTTAGCTAAAACTCTAAAATCAATATCTTTATGACAAAATTGATTACAAGTATAAAAATAACCATAAAAAGATGAAGAATACCTAGTCATATCATTTATTTGTGTAGTATAAGGAGCTCTTCTAAACTTTAGCTTATTCAAGTATCTCACTTTTGTGTATCCATGTGCATTAGCTACCTTTATCTTCTTCTTTTCTTTAGGCTTCTTTTCCCCATATTTCTTCACATTAGCTATGTTTGAGTCTGTCTTTGTATCCTTGCAATCTTTCTCTTTCTTTGATCCTGATTCTCCTTATAGTTTGAAGTTGACATATAGGATAGAAAATGTATCAGTTATGGAACTTTTTCCTTTTTCATAACCAAGACTTGACCTCTCTTTTTAAATCTTTTGAGAGGTGATCAATTCATCAAGAATGTCTGATCCTCATGTCAACTTCAAAATTTTATCTGGTTATCCTTTAGTTTTCTCAAGCTCTTTTCTCAAAGCTATTATCTCTAATTGTACCTTCATGCACTCATCATATTTATATTGTAGTTAAAGTTTGAATACATCTTCTATTCTCTTAGCCTCTTCAAATTTTACCTTTAGGCTAACCACTAATTTACTATATTTTTCAAGACTTTTGGACATTTTCTCAGTCTCCTTTTATCTAAGCCTCTTTTATTTTGAGTTCTCTTTTCTCAGCTTCTCTATTTCTTATATATCATAGATGAGTTCACATTCTAGAACTACTCATCCTTCTTCTTCATCTAATTCCTCAACTTCTTCTTGATCCATAGAATATGATCCTATTATCATGAATATGACTTACTTTTCCTCAGCCATAAAAGCATAGTCGTGATCATCATCATAGCTATCACTATTATCCATTGAATCATTATCTTCTTTTGTGTATAGACCTTTCTTATTTTTGAAAAATTTATTCTTCTTAGGGTAGTGGAATTTCACCTTTTTACTACTCTCTTCTTGCTCAGAGTTATCCTTTTTATTGTAGGGGTATTTAGCAGTAAAATCTCCTACTTTGCCATAGTTAAAACATTTAAAGGGGAAATTACCTTTGTACTTTTTAGGCTCTCTTGTTAATCTTTTGAAAAATTTGGTTTCTTATTCATCAGTCTCCTCAGATTCAGACAGAGGTGCTTATACCATTATTGGTTTATATGTTTTAAATGCAACTTCTCTTTTAAAGGTGTTTGCTTCTCCCATTCTCATCCCATAGGTAGTGAAGGTTCCATGCAAGTCATTAATAGTGAATTTATCCAGATCTATTACTTTGTCTATTGTAGAGATTTAGAATAATACCTTGATGGGAAAGATATTAGGACCTTATTAACAATGATAGGTTCTTTAATCTCTTCTCTATGGCCTCTGATTGTATTGACTATTTCATCTACTCTTAGGAGGTAGCCTATAATTTTCTCCTCTTCATTTTTTAAGGCTCTAAAACTTGCCATTAAATGTTTCTAACTTGGTCTGATTTACCTTGTCATCACCTTCATAGATGTTATTTAATTTATTCTAGATATCTTATGCATTTTGACAATGCATCACTTTGATAAACTTTGAATTAGATGATCCATATAGAATAACAATCTTAGCCTTGACATTTCTCTCATATGCCTTATTATTAGCCTAATCAGTAGGAGTTATAGCAAGAGATATATATCTATGTACAATAGAAATTTATACATCAAACCCTAATGAGGTCAAATATGTTTCCATTCTTATGCTCCAAAATGCATAGTTAGATCCATCAAAGAGAGTTGACTTGTTTCGGGAGGATCCTTCTTGAATAGCCATTTGTGTTCACCATCCAAGATCTATTTGAGCTTATTAACCTTCTTTAATGGAACCAAGGCTCTAATACCAATTATTGGAACATAAATATATACAGAGGGGGGTGAATTAATATACTGATTAACTTAGTCCTTTTTTAATACCTTTTAAAATAGATTAAAAATCATATGTAGATTAAAACAAATATGCAAAGATAACACACACACACACACACAAATTCAAATGACACCATATGTATACATGGAAAACCCAATATAGAAAAAACCATGATGAGAATAGCTACTAGAATCTACTATTCTAATTCAACCTCATATTTAAAACCTCACTAGTTACAGATTTAAGGGCACCAACCCTGTAAAGACACCAATCTTATAATTTAAGAACACCTAATCTAAGGAATCACCCACTGCATAACTAAGCACCAACTTAGCTTATCTGATAACACCCACCAATCAGATCTACTATGGAGTTATAACTCTATATTACAATGTTGATTCATAAAATAATCCAATCTCAATTCTTTGTTATAGGTTTGGTCTATAACTACTATGCACATTATCTCTCTCTACTCTTCCACTCTACTCCTCTAGTTATGTGTCTATAATATTTATCTATTTGACACAATTCATAAATCTCTTTCTCTCTTCCTCTTTCTTTCTATTTGAATCTAATAAATATCAATATCAATAGCTCCCACAACTTTTGAGTGTATCCTAGATAACATATATATAATCATTTGATCTAGGGTTCTATATATTCTCTATGTTCACACTAGTTTGCTAACACATCATGCCCACTTTTATTAGACTTAATTCATGTATTTAATTGTAAGTTTCCCATGTCTTTAACTCTTTCTCCACCACCATGATTATTTGCCTCATTACTATTTATAGCATTTACTAGACTCTAGTATCGATGCACATGCATATTTATAAATTTGATCAATTATAGAAATTAATATCATTGTATGGATTGTAATTTATGGCTTACCTATAAGTTCCTACATGCTCTTACACTTGACCATTATCATGATCATATATTTAAATATAGATAATTAATCTTAAGTTTGGCATCATGATCTGATGGTCTTCATTCAAATTACTCAACTTTTAAACGTGTCCATTCGATCGATATCTGATAGGCTTACCCACTCCACTCAATATTTATCTAGTTTTAGAATTTAACATTCCAACCTTTAAAACATGTTCATTGATCTTTCTAATTCAATATCCCACACATCATTGGATATCAAGAGTTGCACAAACTTTATTTATGTCTTATCGTTAAACATCAAGCTCTTTATCTCATCTTGTTGCTTCCAGATCCTTTAGAATGAATAGCTCCATTGATCTTGTCAAATAATATTAGTCTTAAAATCACCTCTATATAATTAAATATCAAGCACTTAATCTCATTTGATTCCACTTGTTCCATTGGATCTTATTTTCATGATCAACCACTCATAGTTCAATCTTATGATAAGCTTGATCTTTATCTCTAATGAACTCCAGTGAATATGACACTTGGCATTAACACATGCCTTTTATGAATTATTGTCAGTTCCCACTATTGAGACACTTGTCATTCTCACATTGATCATTGACTTATTGACTTTGAACTACACCATAGATTTACTATTCAATGCTTCGTTATTGTGATACTTATCACTAGTGCATTCAGTTAGAGGTGCCTTTCACATGTTGACTTCACTATAATTTATTGGATATTCAACGTATGATTAAGTGCTATCCATTTATCTTCAAACTATCTCAAAATTTACCTTGTGTATATTTATTTAAGTAATGGGACCATCTCAATATGCTTGGAAGGCTACCTTTGCACCTTCATATCTTTTGCTTCACTCATCTACCTGTTTTGAAATTTGAACCATATAAACTAGTCATGATAATGAATAAACCCATATGCTCATTTCTTATTGAATCCTTCTTATGTGTGAGATTTAAATACATTAATATACTCAATCATATGCTTTTTCCATAGAGCTAACTATGCTTAGAACTACCTGGAAGGCCAAACTTGTTCTTGCGTAAATTCTAATGGGATTTCTTGCATGACCTGTACTTTAGCACATAAGATCCTCTCACATAGTGGATTCCATACATATAATCAACTACTTCAGAAACCTTCATACATTCAATATATGACATAATAAAAATGCCTACTCAGCTTTTTCTTGCTATCTACAAATTTGATTATGGAAAAACACTATCAAAGTGTCTGAGATCCCAATTTTGCTCATGCATATCCTTTGTTGTGATAAATCACATGACCTGACATATAACTCATAAAAACTAGACACAAAGATGAACAAATCCATATGATCATTTTGTCCTAACACCTCTATGTGTGAAAATGTTGACCTCATTAGTATGCTTACTTGGCTTTGTTTGAACCCTTTTACAAATTTGGGCTATGTATAAAAACGTAAAGAATTTTATCTATGTAGCCAAATTTACATCCCCATATCTTAAACCACACTTCATAACATGACTTCAAATCTAGTACATAACAACTAGGGGATAATGTGATCACAACCATATGACCAAGTCCCCTAGACTCATTCACACATGACAATGGTGACATCAACAAACTACCTATCCAGATTTTCATCTATAGACTAAAAATTTCTAGATGATCAATATGAAGAATTGGACGAATTCCATTCATGCACACAAGCACTCCAATCATATTTGACCTCTGATAGGATCTCTTGCATATCCTCTAATCACCATATTTAGACCTGACAATTGATGACATCTATAATGCCAATAATCTCCCTTTTGACATCAATGACAATCATATTTCCAACACCTTGCAATGTATCTCATTTTTTTATAGTTTCCTCTATTGTACATGGGTATCTTAATAAGAAGTTTGTTTGTCAAAACATATTTAAGGATTATTATTTTTATGAGTGGAAATATTGTTTAATTTTTATTTAGTAACACCAGTTTGGAATCTCCACCAATATTTGTGATCATTTTAAACCATTTTCTGCATGTTTTTTTAGAGACTTTCATTTCCATCTTCTATTGCAACATTGAGGGAGTGTGTTTCGTGAAATGCTTCTTCAAGTTCATCATTCTACCTAGTATTTTAGAGATAAATGTTTATATGTAGTGATTATCATATTAAACATTGATTCCTAATTTGATTTGATATTTACAATGAATTGACATCCATGTAGTTTGGTAAGATGGATTGGCATCAACACGGATACTTAGCTTCACTACATTGTCTTTTTGTGCCTAGATACCTTATGATGCCTAGTATCTTAGACCCCTTTTTATGTGTTTACCTAGCTAACCTTTGATTAAAGGAGTGTGATAGATTAAGTAATGTAGTTTAATCATCTTGGTTAAGATTTATCAAGTTGTGCATGTGCTTAGGTGCTTAGTGCGACAGACCTGGATCTTCAATGGGGAATAATGACCTCGCCACTCTATCCTTAGTGGGAGAAAATGGTCTCATAACTCATCTGGTGGGAGGTCCACCCTTTTTTTCCTCCACTCACCTCTAAATCCTCCTATAAATGATGCACTTATGTTGTGCGTTCATGTGTGTGTGTGTGTGTGTGTGTGTGTGTGTGAGAGAGAGAGAGAGAGAGAGAGAGAGAGAGAGAGAGAGAGAGAGAGAGAGAGAGAGAGAGAGAGAGAGAGAGAGAGAGAGAGAGAGAGAGAGAGAGAGAGAGAGAGAGAGAGAGAGAGAGAGAGAGATGAATTTGTGAGAATTCTCATTATAATTTATTTGTAAATAATAGATAGATTTGTTAGCAATGCATCATTAGATTGCATCAGGGTAATGGCCACTTTGAGAGACCATGGGTGAATGCCCTTGAACACTCCAAATTTTTATCATAAGAATATTTAAACACTATTAAAGTAAATTACATATAATTTAAGACTCATTTAAACACCAAAAAATGTTAACTAACTTTATTTTTAACATTAAACAATACAATAGTTCTAGGTTGATTAGTAATGTAAGCTAATTTGTCTATAAAGAGGGATGAATTTGATGCTCCTTTAAATATTTTACTCACGTGTCTTAATTTATATTAAAGTTATTTTCAAATGGTTTTTAATTTCATCTAGATTATATGAGTTTTGGGATTCCTATTAATTGTACTTATATTTAGTTTCAAAAATATCTTTGGATTATCAGAGATGTTTTTTTAATGTCAATTTTTATTCAATTATACACTTCCTCTCATGAATATAATATGATTTTACCCCTAAAAACCCACACACACACACACACACACACTTTGTTTAAATATTTTTGAATAATGCTTCTAGTTGTGTTCTTATTTTTATAGTATTAATTATTGGAATATAAAGTTAACTAGAATACATATATTAGATAAAGATATGTAAAATATAAATCTTAAATAGGTCACAAAATTACACATTTCAACCAAAACAAAATACACATAGATTTACACAACTCTATTTCAATGCATTTTTTTTTCTAGAACCAATGATTTTAGGAAAGGAAAGAAGGTAGCATAAAATTTAGTACCTAACTCTACTAAAAAACATGCAAAAGTGAAAAAAAACTACTTAAATTACAAATGATGTCCAATAAAAAACATACATTTCTTCATCAAAATTCAATTATACCATTGCTCCAAATATTGAATCAATGCATTTTATTAAATAAATGAGCACAAATTCATACATTTAGTGATTTTAAATAAATATAAGCTCAATTTCATTGATTAAATAGTGATTTATGCATAATGATCTAAATTTAAAAATAAATAAATAACCCAAAACATAAATATGCATATATCAACGGAACTCAACTTCAATGGGAAAATGTTTCCATAATCTATGATGGTAGTGTTGACCAAATTTTGACTACAAGTCAAAATTGGTTGACCCTTCTAAATTGAAACATTCATAGGGTTGTCATGTGATATTTTCATGAATTATATAGTCCCTAAAATATTCATAAAAACTTATGAACATTATTTAAGGTACGTTCAGAGAAGTTAAGGTAATGTCTTGTTTTGGTCATATAGTGGTCTAGACATGTCGTGGAGAGATAAGGCTTCTAAAAGTGGTGTTATAGGTTTGTAGGATTCTCTCAAGGTAATTTTATGTATAACTAAATTCATACAATAATTTTATGATGTTTTGGAGTGTTTAAGGTTCATTAGTGAATGCTAAGGTATTCAAAATGAGGAAAAGGGTGATTATTGTCTAACTACAATGTATGTCAAAGCTAACCAAGTGGGAAATAACTAAGGGAAACCTTAAAAATTAATTGAATTAGTTACACATCTACCATACCTATCAGCAAGTTAGATAGAATTCAAAATCTTGAGTTTCAATGGCAAAGAGAGGAGTTAAGAGACTTGTATGGACTTGTTGAAGTCATTTGTAGGTAAAAACATTGAAT
Source organism: Torreya grandis (assembly GCA_037957365.1). Classification (NCBI taxonomy): domain Eukaryota; kingdom Viridiplantae; phylum Streptophyta; class Pinopsida; order Cupressales; family Taxaceae; genus Torreya; species Torreya grandis. Next base: position 116,101 of record JARHVA010002440.1, read on the forward strand.
AGGTGTCCTTTGAGATTCCATAGGTTATAAACAGTAATGTATATAAGTTTCAAGTCTAATAGTTTCAGAAATATCTCTCTCCCCCCCATTACTCCATTCATAGGCTCTTAAAGGCCATTTTTAACTACATAATATAGGTCATACAAGTGGAATTAGGGGATAATATTTTATCCAAATATTAGGACCCATATGGGATTATAAGTTTTAGAATTGTACATTGGCTTGAGATCCTTAGCTTTATCAACAACTGCTAAGGAACTAGACTACTTTTTTTAGGCTTAAATCCCCACAGGCTATGTTTTTTACAACTCTAGTGCAAGTGTAAATTATTTGGCTAAATGAAACCAATTGGAATGAGTTATAATAGGTATTTAGATGTATAATACATTTTCATCCACTCTTTTGGTATGTGTGGATGGTATTTTGGTAAAGAGAGATGATGTTGTGCATAATTTATAAGTGACTGTCAATATTTATATGTTTCAAGGTTCTTCGAATGGTTTAATATATTTAAGTGATTATTAATTGTATTATACCATCATCACAATTTATTTATCTCCCTATTACTAACAAAACATTCCATACTAATTTCAAAAGGGTCACACCTTCAATTATGTTTTGGACTGTGTTATTATATGCCTACATAAAAATATGGAATGGGTGGGTTATATGCATTTTAAAAGAGTTTTAGATTTTTTTATTCATAATAATTTTGTTTATGTAAGTAATAAATTCAAATTTGAGCCCTAATATCTATGTTTGTGCTTTCCCATTTCCAAAACATAGGGTTGTAGACCTAAAAGTGTAAACCTATAGGTATGCTTTTGTGAGAGTTTTGATGAAGTTAGGGGCTTGAGTAGTAAAATAAGTGTGTGTCATTTTCAAATTTAATGAGTTAAAATTCAATATAAAATATTTATTCACTTATTTTATGTTCATGATACCAATCCTTACATACAATCACAAAACTCATTAGGACTATATCAATGAGGAAGTAAGTGACAATGAAAGAGTATTGAATGGATATGCATTGAAAATTAATGTGAGTTGGTGGGTAGATAAGGTAAAAGTATTTTGAATATGTTCTAATAAATCCAAAATATATCTAGTAACTTCCTTAACTTATAGAGTGGAAGTACATCTTCAAAATAGGCTAATGACACCTAATAGGCACCTATAGGTAGAGTACTATACAAAGTATATATTTTGAATTTGTGATTTTAGATTAAGGATTTAAGTTACTACCAATCATAGGATAGAGTCTTGGAAGTTTAAAATAATGTAGGTAGGGTTTTAAATCCTTAAATATACTCAGTTTTCTCTCAACAAAGGCTTACATGTCTATTAGGGTAAACATACTAGTTTCATGCCTAAAATAGAAAGATGTATAGTATAATATCAAGCATTATGGCATAAGTAAATATAAATATACCATGCTTTTGTCATATGGAGGTCAAAAGTAAGTATGTCCTTTAATATTGAGAAAAATAGAGTTCAAAACCAAACCCTAGTCAGTCAGTCACACACATTCCTTGCTATAGGTTTACCTTTTGAGAAATTTGTGTTTGCTTGAGAAGGTAGAAGTTTAAGGGATATGAAGAGAATTGAAACATATTGAAAGGTTTCAAAATGATTAGATAACCTCACAAAACTCCAAAAATCACATGAATCAAGAAAAGCAAAGTCCTAACCCTGCATACTCAGTGTAAGATCATACACATAGGTAGATGATCACTTGTAAGTCTATGTAAGTGACTAAAGGTATTCCAAACTTTATAAAAACTTCCTTATCTTATATAGTGGAAGCACATATTCAAAATAGGCTAAAGACACATGATAGGAACCTATATGTAGGGTATTATACAAAGTATATATTTTGAAGTTGTGATTTTAGATTAAGGATTTAAGTTGATAAAAATCATAAGATAGAGTCTTGGAAGTGTAAAATAATGGAGGTAGGGTCTTAAATCCTTAAATATACTCGATTTTCTCTCAACAAAGACCTACATGTCTATTAGGGTAGACATATTACTTTCATGCCTAAAACAGAAAGAGGTAGAGTCTAATATCAAGCATCATGGCATAAGTAAATATAAATATACCATGCCTTGGTAATATGAGGTAAAAATTAAGTATGTCAAATAATATTGAGAAAAATAGAGTTCAAAACCAAACCCTACTTAACTCGTCACACACATTCCTTGCTATAGGTATACCATTTGAGAAATTTGTGTTTGCTTGAGAAGGTAGAAGTTTAACAGATATGAAGAGAATTGAAACATATTAAAAGGTTTAATGATGATTATATAACCTCATAAAACTCCAAAACTCACCTAAATCAAGCAAAGCAAAGTCCTAACCCTGCATACTCAGTTTAAGATTATACACATAAGCAGATAGTCACTTGTAAGTCTGTGTAAGGGACTAAAGGTATTTTAAACTTGATAAAATGATGTGATGTTTTTTAATTTTATAATATAACTCAAGGTTCTCAAGTCACTGGAGACACTTAATCCATTTTCAAGTGCGTAAATGGTTAAGGAGACAAACTCAACAGTCTTAAGACTATACACATAGTCTTAAATAATTTTATATGAGAAATTTACTTGATTGAAAGGTTTCGAAATTTGTATGAAGTTTGATAATATTTTTCCATAATTATTAACAATCCAATTTAGCCTTCATAGTCAATCAATAAATAATGGAGATGATGTCAAACTCTATTCTAATCCAAATAGGCCTAATCACATGCATAGATCTACATGGGTAGTTAGTTGAGAAGTGATAATTTGATGTGAAGTAAAGATCATTGAGAACCCTAAGAATATGATGAAAATTCTATATGGACATCCTATGACTTTATAGACCTCCAATGTGAGGAAACAGGATCGAACATAACCATAAGGGTTCGTTACTTTGCTTTGCTCACAAACCTTATGCCTAAGCAAAGGAGAGTGCAAAAGATCTAATGGAGATAAAAGAGTTGGAGAACTATGGGGACAAGTCAATGAGGTTGTTATTCACTTCCCTAAATTACTCATATTTAATAAAACTTTAGGATTCTACACACTGACCCTTTTTCTCTCTCAACCCTCATAGAATGCCTATTAGTTGCCCAAGAATCTATTTTATTTTTCTTGGTACTGTACAAAGATGTTGAATGGGACCTTTGTCTCTTATGGATAGTTAACTACTCTAGTGTACTTTCATATTGCATAATTTTTTGGAGGATTGGTGCATTGATCTATATGAACAATCATTAAGACTTTGAGGCATTTTCACGCTTCCTAAGGAGATAAATTGACTTGGTTAGAGAGAAATGGATTTTTATGCCTCCAAACAGATTGGATAAATTCTAAAAAGACCTGAATCATGTCTAACACTCCAATTAGTACCACTCTATGCCATTTATTTATACTTACATATATTGAAATGCATATAGGGAAAAAACTATTTTATAATATTTAATAATTCTGTACAAGGTATCAAGACTTCAAAATTGACATGGACAATGAAGAGGAGATCATAGAACTGAATCACACTTTTTTTTTGGAACATGTGGGAAGCCTATAGAGTCAATTTTCAATATTTAGGCAAGGGGGCATAATTGAGACCTAGTTAGGAGAGAAAAGGCATAAAAAAGTACACTTTGATTCACTCTTAAGACATGAAAATGAACATGAAGATGTAAATCCATACTAGGTCCTAGAATATGCCTTCATATTCTCAGTTCCATATGTAATTTTCTCCACACAAGGAGGTTTGCATGATTTTAGGGGTAAAATAAATAGAGCTTTTGTTAGAGAATGAATTTAAATACATAAAATCATGATTTTAGGGCTAATTAGAGATTTATAATAATAGTACAAGAATATAAAAGAATAGGGATAATTAATTCTCTACAAAAATATAATATGTAAAATCATGAATTCATTCTCTACAAGAATATTATATAAAATCATGATAAAAGAATAGTACCATTCCTAATTAGATATTTTTTTAGAGAATGAATTATTGGGTTTGGTTTGAGATTTATAGATAGATTATTACAGGTTTTTAAGGGTGTTAATATGATATCCATGAACATAGGATGAGCTAAAGAATAAGAATTCAAGTTTTGAAACTTGTATGCAAGATTGGCCTAAGGAAATGAAGAGACTTCTAGACACGTAGAAAGAGAATGAAGTGATGTGTCAAAGAGAACCTGAAGGGATAAGTTGAGAGGTGTTAATATCAGAGAAAATATGTAAGATAACCTAATATGACCATCAATAAGGCTACTTATCCTTCAACATGTCAAGGTAAAGGATAGTTTTGGATAGATAATCAAGGTGTCAAGAAAGAATTCTAACTCCTACACCACTTAGAAAAAAGAAGCATCTTCATAGGATATAAAAATAGTTTATATGACTTATTTAGGTAGTTTCATAACTCCTCTCTTACTTATAACTCATTAGACATTTGTAAAATATCTCTCTCCTACTCCCTTCTCTTCTTCTCTCTCATTTTCTACATATTAAGCCTTAATTTGCTAAGTTTGTATCCTCTACTTGCATATGGTGAATCCGCACCCATTTCAATCATTTGATCATTAAAAAAAAACTTAGTTTTACATTATCCAATCCACACCCATTTCAATGTGCATATTAGATTAGTTGATCTTGCTAAGCAATATATTTACTTCCTCAGCATGTTATCCTAATTATCACTCATATTCAGTTTTGAAATGATTTTTGTAAGTCTCTTGAATTATTCAAATGATATTTTTATGAGTTTATTGAGTTATATCTTCACTAGTGTAATGTCATGAACTCTTATTTAGTCCTTCAATCTAAATTTTTCTTCACAAACCTCCATGAAAAATAATAATAATTTAGAGAGATAGATTTGGATTAGTGTCATGTGTAGGTTAGGCTCTTGCTTGAAGTGGAATTATAGTTTTTTGGTTTTTATTAGTCCATAGTTGGTGCGTCACCTCATTAGGTTAGGTTTATTTAATGTTTCTCTATCACTTTTCATCCCAACAAGTTAGTATCATAGGTGTTGAGCTTAAATAGATATATTAAAGGAGCTAGCCCTTTGATTTAGAGGTTTACCTTCATTATAGACAACCCATGGGTCTAGGGTTAATCACATTATTTCACTCAACTATAGAAGGCTTGAACTACCTCTCCACATGTGAAAAATTGACTGACAATAGATATGTTATGCTAAAGTCACTACAAACTTCAACAAAGTACTAAAAAATATGTAAAAATGTAAAATCACAAAAATAGTTTAAGGGAATAACAAACACCTAAAAATAAAAATAAATCACTTAAAAACTATGTTATTGGAGTTATATATCCATGCCAAATTCCTCAGCAAAATTCCACCAACATGCAAAAATATTACAAATAAGCTCTTATAGAACTTGCAAATTGCATGTTAATAATCATCTCCCTTTTCCAAGCCCAACATGACAACATAACATTATTTTCTAGCATAATCTGATTAATATTAGTTGTACAAACCGTGAAAGTACTGAATCATTGTACTTTATGAAATTTAGAGAGAAATATTTTCTAGTTATTATTTCACTTCAACATGCATTAAATTACACTCCAAGTATAATATTTAATTTTACCTAATTGCACACCATCATAATGCCACTCCAAGATAAAATATTTTTGGTTTTAAGATTGTTTTATTGAGTGTGGTAAATTTTAAGATTATTCTAAACTTAAATCTATAAAAATGTTGATTTATAATTTTTTAAATCTCATTACTAGATCCATCTTATAGGGAGAGAAGATTGAACCCAATAATTAGATCTAAAACTTTAGAAATTGTTTTTTTGGCTCCAACATAATAGTTTGGTTTATTGGCTCTTAGGAAAAATGTTATTTCAAAAAAATAAAAATTGGATTGAAATGGTTAAGAAATTACTTTTAGAAAATAGGGAAAACCAAAAAAAATATTTAAAAAATATATATAATTAATAATTTCTCTAGCAATTATATGTTATTAGAGATTTTATGCTTTCACAATCGATTTTAAAAAATAGAATAAATATGTGCCTATTTTTTTCTCGACATTTTAGGTCACCACCTATGATCCTTCATCGGGTGAAATGAAATTCAAGGATAGTGATTTGAAGCATTGAGTTAAAACTAAGCCGATAATTATTCCAAAAACTTTAAATATATTAACTCTAAGTCATATTTCAAATATGGCATGTCACATAACTATTAAAAAGAGAAAAATATAAATTTTCTCCTGAGGTTTCTATGTACCTTACCTTCCAAAGAATAATAAATGTGAATAAACAACTAAATAAGACTTTGGCTTAGATATATGTTTTCTCATCCTAATGTAATTAACTTAATGTAAATCAAATATGTAAAGAAATAGAGGTTAATTTCTATTTAATATATTTAGATGTGTGTTTACTCAACATAATGTGTTTCACTTAATGTTGTTATAAAAATATGTAGACAAAAATGTCTATCTCTATATAATTAAAGTATTATAAAAAAATTGCATTAACTATTGTACACTAGATTTTTTACATTTCATTTATCTTTTTCATGATAATATATCATGGGTGATCAGTGATCAAAATTGTTCCCATCATAGCCTATCCATGGGGTTCAAAACCATCTTATAAGTATAATTAAAAAATAAGTGAATAAAAAATAAAAAATAGAACTTAAATATCGTAGTTGAAGTATTATTTTTTAATAAATGATAAAAGACGGGATATTTAATTACATATCCATCAAACTTTTGTGGTCATTGGCACCTTGATATCATATCAAGTATATAGGTATCATTGATTCCCTAGTGATTAGTGATAGGTTGATGTGGCCTCAAACTACCTAATGGATTCAACAATCCATATTCCTCTCAATATCTCAAAAAAATATCATAACACAAATAATTCATTCATAAACTCAACACATTATCATTAAATATCTCATATAAATCAGATAGAATCAATAAGCTAACTCTTCCTCACATACTGTTTCATGTAAATTTTGCTTTATTTCTTAGAAGAAAGTTGTAAAACTTGAAAGAAGGGTGAGGATAGTATAAATAGGATTTGGTTTTGAACTCTATGATCCAAATGGTTGTAGATACTATTCTTTGGCTTAGAAGGAATGAGCTAAATATAAGAAACCACTAAAAAAATGGTTTATTAGTTAGATAGTATGGTGGATTATCTACTATCTAGATCCAAAAAGCACAAGCTTCCTTGGAGTCCCTTAATCTACACTTTTAAACAATCATGTTCAGAAAATGAAAGATAAATTACTTACATGAATAATATAAGGTACTAAAATTAAATAAAAGAAGTGATTAAATGAGATGAATTTGACTTACTATAGAAATAAATTATTAGATATTAATTCCAAATAAATAACGTATGGTTCAAAAAATAGGGTGATGTTCTATGCTTAGGTAGAAATTTAGAAAGTGGGTTTTGGTAAGGGTTTGGTAGGTGAAAATAGATTATTGTTAAAATATCACATAGTGTCCATCGATGGGTGGGTAAAACTATTGGTAGTTAGGGTGACCATCAATGATTGGGTAACCATCGATGGTTATGGATAGACCATCAACAGTCAAGGTGACCATCAATAGTTACTGTGGATTTTGGTTTGGCTTAAGAAACTAATTGACAAGTTTGTATAATGGATTCTAGAAGATAAAATAGAGAGACTAATTATTAAATTTGATAAAAGATAGATATTTAGCTTGCTATCCTAAAGAATGTGAAGGTGAGTGGCTAAAAAACTTATTCGTAGAGTACAAAGAAATTTTGATAGATTGTTGGTATCTTGGATATGATTGATGAATTACAATACTTCAGATCTCTATCTTGATCACTAGTTTATTAGGAAAGTACTTGCAAAATAAGTTCTAATAAAAGAATTATTGATAATTGTTGATTATATCTAATGCTTGAATGGTCCAGTTCTAGATTCAGATCCCTTTTGACCTCTTACTCCTTTATTTTTATAGAAGGAACGGAGAGGTGAAATAATAAGTTAAGCCATGTGTCAAAGGGTCATATAATTTTAGTCTTAACATATATTGATTTACACATGGACTAGATAAGCTAAATATAAAAAAGAAAGCTATAGTTAGCTAGAGTTAACCCTTCAAGGTTGTTAAAGGATAACCATTGGTGGTTAGGCCTAACCATTAGTGGTTAGGGTGACCATCAATGGTCAGTAGGTCAAAGGTCAAGGTGGTTAAAGTCAATAAATTTTGACTTATGTTTGCATTTGAAAGGTTGTGGGATAGTCCTTAGGGGATCTTGAGGTGGTCTAGGGGTTAGTTTGACATATATAACTATTATGTGTGGTTTTTTAGTGTCTACATTTCCCCCCTTTTTTTATTCAATTTGTATCAACAAGTTGTAAACTAAAAACAAATTGTGGGTTAAATGTTAGGTTGGCCCAAACATGGAAAGAGGTGCTTCCCCTCAAACTAAGATTTAATGAGGTGAAATAGAATCGGGTGTGGGTTTAATGAGTGGGTAATTTGGTGATGAAGTGCATAATAGGGTTGGCATTGGAGCATAAACATGTATATAAAGTGTCATTAAGTGCAATATCCAAGATCATGTATTGACTAGGTTGCCATGGTTGGTAATAATAAGGTCATCACTAAAAGGACAAGTGACAAGTGGACAACATGACCACATTTACATGTGGAGGTTGGGTACACTTGTTAATGTAATTCTTCTAGATAAGGTCAGTGATTTCATAGGTATCTATGGTAGAAAGTGATCTTAAGAAGACAAAATTGGTCAGTTATGTGTAAGGTAGTACAAGTTCAAACATATTTAGCATGGAAATTCAGTTGTAGTGGTCAAAAGGACCAAGGCAAGGTAATCTCAAAACATGAAATATTTTGGCCAAAATGACCATAAGTGATGTAATATGGTTGAATATGGTTGGTGTAGAATGGTTACTCCGAAGGTAAGCACTTGGATTGGGTTTATGCTAAATATTTATTTGAAAATTTGAGGGTGGAAGATAAAATCCCTAAATTGGTCGATCATCAATATTCAAGGTCGACTGTCAGTAATCACCTTGACCATTGGTGGTCATATGTCAAACTTAAAAAGGTTGTGACAAAAGAGCTATCGATGGTTGTATTACCTCACATGGGTTTTGATAACATGTAGTGTTCAACTATTGATAAGTGCATGAAAATTTGATGGTGCTTAGGTAGTTTAGTGATTTGGTGAGTGAGAGTGTTGAGTTGATTTAGTTTACTAGATGTTTGACCTAATGAGGATACAGAGGGGATGAGGGAGATTGTGGGATCAAGGGTTGGTTCTCAAGGTTCCTCCTCAATAATAGTCAAGGAATGAAGTAGGTATTATTTTTAATTTTAGTAGTTTGTAGTTGATTTGTTTTTGAATGTTTGTTTGAGTCTTTTTTTTATTGACTTGGTTGTGGGTTGGTTTGACCTAACACTAGGGATTTAGTATTTGTTCTTATTTTAGAGTTGAAATGGGTGGTGTAGATGGAAAATATGGGAGGTTAGGGTAGATATAGGAGGGTAGGCTCTAGATTAGGGGAGGATTGGCTCTATGTTAGTGATTAATATGTTGGTTTGGGGGTGGTTAGAGTTTGTGTTGATCCCTAATAGTCACTACATAGTGATCATCGATATTTAGTATCATCTATCATCGGTCATTATCAACCATGGGTGGTATATAAGTGACTATCTATAGGTCACATTATGGTGAACATCGATGGTTAGTTTCCTATCAATCAACTATTGATTATAGAAATAGTCAACCATTAGCAATTGATGAAATGAAGAGTTGTTTTTAAAGTTATGTGAATGGCTAGGTAATAGTTAAAGTTTTTGGTGAAGTTTAAGTTTTGATAGGTAACACTTAAGGGTTGATAGCTTAAGGGGTTAGGTGTATGATTAGTAGTCATGATAAAGGGTAAAATCCAAAAAGTTTGTATGATAGGGTAGAGTAATGGTAAGGGGGTTTAATGATGTTATTTTTTAGGTGTGATTATGTAAGGAATAGGTGAATTAGGTGATTATATATAGGTTAAATTAGGTTTAAATGTGAAGGGTAAGGTTTTGAATATAATCCATACGTATAGGTCATATTAATAAAATGTTATGAGTTAAATAGATTATAATAGGAGGTAGGTATGATAGATAGAGTTCATTAGGCAAAGTATGTCAGTGAACTAAGGTTTTTTATATCAAACCCTACAAGCATGGGAGTTGATATAGATGAGGGACTAGGCGCCTCAAATATTTGATGAGATTTAGCAAGGGATGATCGACATTGATTGGGAGCACATGAAGGATGTGGGTCTTGGTCAAATGATGTATTACTATCATATACCTCAGTATGTGATAATGTTAGTGGTACTCATTAAGAAATTATAAATTCTCATTAACACCTTATTGTTTCTTATAGGTGAGTTGACTATTTTGCCTAAGGATGTCCACAAGATAGTATGGCTACCTGTACTATGTGAGCTGATCTATCACATTGAGAGGGATAAGTGGGATGAGTAGATAGATATATTATATGGAGAGAACCATGATTATATGTGATGAAACTCAAGAAAATTCTACTAGATGCTACTATATTAAAGGGACAAGGATGTGAGGTGGATTTTGACTATGATGATGATAGCGGTCACCTTTTATGATTTACCAAATTCAAGTAGTGGGAGGTTTCTATAATTGTTGTTGGGGGTACTCATTGAGATGTGGTTGGGTCACATAGTATTTTTATGGGATCCTATGTTGTTAGTCCATATTTGTCAATAGTTGTGGGGATTATACACCTATAGGAGATATAGGATCAATGTCGAGTTTGTTCTCCATTGTTGGGCTTATGATCACATCCAAGTTTTGAGGCCTATGGGGCTATTATGGGAGGGTTTTATGTAGATGGATTTCAAGGTTGGATATATGAGGTGGAGAGGAGATGATACCCTCTCAGGACCAAGAGAAGGGGCACATGATATAGATTGGTATAGGGATTGAATCGATACTTTGGTCATGGGAGACATGATCTGGAGACCATATGTTAGGTTTACAAGATGGTGACACTATGCCCAATACATACTATCATTATAGATCTACTGATAGATATATGCAAGTGAGAGCATGAGATAGAGCTCATTCCATTTGATAACATAATGAGGCAATTCAAACTTGTGTAGGATATCCCTAAGGTGTTCCCAAGTTATAGGAAGGAGGATGCAATGTTTTGACATCTCATTCCATATCTAGCTTATGATTTTATTTATCAAGAGTTTTTGCTAGTGAAGATTGATGTTGATGATGTAGGTATCACTGACAGCTATCTTGCATGACACCAGGCATAGTATGTTGTGGCCAATTTTTGTGGTGATGATGGTGGTTGATAGGATATGGATGTTGATATAGGGGGAGATGGTCAGTAGGTGGGAGTTGGTGGTTTAAATGTATAGGCATTGATCATTGAGACAGACCAGGTATGAGTGGCCATAACTATAACATATAAATCTTTAGTAGTATCATAGGTATCCTTGGTAGAAACATAGGTTTAGGTGGTGTCTCTTAAAAGATAAAGAGATCAATCTAGGACTCAGCTAGCCATGGTGACATAGGAGAAAGATTCGCTCTGGTAGGAAGGAGGAGGAGTACCAATAGCTATGGGACCATTAGGGACTATCTTGATGTAAAGATATGTAGTGACAGTGGAAAATATATGGTATTATGAGGCCTTGGTATTTAGGTGTTATCCAGATGAGCCCTGATGGGGTGAGTATAAAGCCATGATTATAGGAGGTGCTAGTATAGTGACACCCAGTTAGTGGGCCGCATTTGTGGGAGGATAGGATGGTGCAAGAGGACAAGCTCGAGGAGGAAACTATGCCACAAGATCATAGATTCATTATGAGACATGATATTTTTAATGTTCCATATTATTTTGATACCATCCTATGAGCCGATGTAGCAAGATTTATAAATATTTTGAGAGATATGCATATTATTGTATGTATCATTATTTTGATATATGTAGATATGATCACTATTCATGGATTGTGGTTTATGGTTATGATGTTTGTGTTTCTTATTTATGATTTGATATGATTATTTTGTTTTTGATTTATGTGGACTCACCTAGATAGGCATGTCATGGTATGGTTATTTAATTTATCTTAATGATGATTATGTATTTATGATTTGTATGTGATTATGATGTGATGGTTATTGTGGACTTACCTAGCTAGGCATGTGATGTGATGGCTAGATATTTTTTGGATGTTGTTTATCATATGATGATGCTAATGATGTTTTGTGATTAGTGTTATGGTTCTTTCTTATGGATCATAGTTATATGGATGTGATCAATGGTAGGATGATGATGATGTTATGATGATGTTTATGATATGGTTATGTTATGATAATTTTTATTGTTGATGATGATCATTTAATCTATGTTTAAGATGATCATGTTTATGATATTGATATGATTATGGTTATGGTTATTGGTTATGTGTGGGTGGACATGCTTATGATGTGATTATTGTTATGGTTTATGGATGACTATGATGAAAGTGATGATTATGTTCATGTTTAATTTAAATGAGTATATACTTCCTCATGTGATGGATAATATGCATTAATGACTCATTTATTTTTTTATGTATGATTGGATTGTGGTAGATGTGATAGATGGATTAGTTGATGTGATTGACCATTAGATGATGTTTGATGTGGGAGGTGTTTAATTGATTAAAATGGTTGTATAGTTAAAAAGATTTTTAAAAATAAGGTCAAAACACATGGTCAAATACATTTATTTTGATGAAGGTATCAAAACACATAGAGTAGGTGGGATAATGAAGTTAAATGTGAGAAAATAAAGATAAGATAATCAAAAGACAAACATCTTAATGATAATATCAACTAGTATAATAGAATAAGAAGAAGGCACGATGCTTCTTCTTTGGAAGGGATTACAATAAGACAAAGTTGGATCATCTTATGAATGTAAGCCCTTTGAATGCTTTGCATTAGCATTAATAACTTAGTTAAAAAGGTGTCTTGATCACATACTATCAAGTAAGCTCAAAATTCCTTGTATATAGTGTGTATAAATGGGAAATGGATGATTGTGGAACCTTCTTATGATACTAGCATGCCTCTTTTGTAGGTTATCAAAGAACTATATAAACAAATCCATGTCATATAATGTGTAGATTGATCGATGTGAGAAGTCTACTTATGAAGGCCGATTGTGGATTCTAAATTATATTTTTATTTTCAAATTTTGATAATGGGTCTTTTGATATTTTATTGATGTCTGTAAAGGTTGGGGAAGCTGATAGATGTAGGAAGCTTCCAATAAATTTCTATGCCTTTTAAAATGCTTTACTTAACTATCCTTCAAGGGAGTAGTTTAAGTTTTTGTGCTTTGTTTAAGGCTATCTGATAGTTATCCTTTTAAGGGAGTAGTCAACCTTATATTGAGCAATTTTGATATGTTTGTGAAGTTGTCCTTCAATGGAGCAGTTTGCAAATGGTAAGAATGACCCTTATAATGTCTTTTGATTTTTATTTAGATTTTTTCTTTTTATATATGGACTTGGTTAAATATGCTTAAAGGTTCACAATTTATGAAGGTAAAACTAAAATATAAAAAGGTTAATGAGGTGTAAAAGAGGTTTAAGTGACAATGACCATGGGAATATATCTATAAAAGGGGTAGAAAGTACCATGAGAAACATGCCATGGGTAGAGCTATGGTACCCATGTTCAAGATTAGGTGAAGATTACAATGGATAATTACATGATTTATTTGTAATAATTATCCTTAAAATAAGGAGATGGATGTGGGTGAAGACAAGTGAAGAGCTTAAGTTAGACAAAAAGGTGAGTTCAATCTTGTTTAATAAAACAAATGATGCATATCCGAAGTATTGATGGAATCAAGTTTTATGTTCCCTTCAAGGGAGGACAACCAATAAGATCCCAATCCATAATTACCCATTATAATATAAGGTCCAAACCAATTTAAAGCAAAATTTCCTCACTTGTTTTTCTCCATATTAGTGACATGTTGATTTTCCTTTAGGATGAGGTATCTGATAGTGAATTCTTGTACTTTAAGTTGTTTATTATAAGCATGATTGATTCATTCTTGATAGAAATGAATGTGGGTAAGCATGGTTAAATGATGCTCATCAAGTAGCTTAAGTTGGGCTAAATGTTCTTGATGATAATCACTCTCAAAGATGAGATCTTATAGGGATATGTAAAGAGAGGGAATTTGGAATTCAATAGGAAAGATGACCTCTTCTCCAAACACAAGGGAGAAAGGGGTGGCACCCATATGGGTTCCAATACTAGTACTATATGCCCATAAGGTGAATGAGACGTGTAAATTCCAATCTCAACAAGATGCATTAACTATTTATGTTAGCATTTTATTGAGAGTTTTGTTAGAGGCTTACACATTTCTATTAGCTTATGGTTGATATGGTGATGAGAAAAATAATTTGATAATAAATGCATCACAAAGGCCTTGTAGTTGTTTATTTTTGAAAGATTTACCATTTGTAGTGATCATGTTATGAGGAACACTGAAATGATAGATGATGTGATGGTTGATAAAGTCAAAAATATTTCATGCTTTTGTTGAGATAAGAGGAATAACCTCTACCCATTTGGTAAAATATTTGATCACAGTGATGATATAATGATGAATTTTTGAATAATGGGGGTTAATTTCACCAATAATATCCAAGCCCCATTATGAGAAGGGATAGAAATCCTTGGATAATCAGAAACTATGGCTAGGTGTGTGATGTAAATTAGCATGTTGTTCACATTTGATGCAAATTTTCACATAATCATAGAAATATTGTTTAAGGGTGGGCCAATAATAGCCAGATTAAAGGATACATTTAGTGATGGTTAGGCCACTAATGTACCCCCCACATATCCCATCATGTGTTTCCCTTATAACATGAGAGGCTTCACGACTATGTAGGCAATAAAAGAGGAGACCATCAAAGTTATGTTTATAAATAATCCCTCTTAATATGGTATAATGTGAGTTGCTCTAGATAAATGCTCTTTGAACTTTCCTGAAAAGATCAGGAGAAATGATGGTAAGGTTGAGATAGTCAAAGGTCTACTAATACAAAAGGTCAAGTTAGGTATCCTCCACATTAAATATGGTGAGAGATTCTAATTTGAAATAAGAGGGATATGTAAGTCAATGGATAATGACAAATAGCTTAGTTTCAGAGGGTGAAGATGGGATCTGAGAAGTGAGGGAAGCCATCGTATTGATAAACTTGTTTGTAGATCATGGAGTGGTTTGGATACATTAGGGTTCAAATGATGTTAAAAGTATGTTAGATAGTTATTTGTAAAATTATAAAACATCATTATTGTATTGATAAGATCCATTGATTTGATTGACCATGAGTTGAGAGTCACCAAAAATGTTGATCATTTTAAGTCCCAAGGCTAACATAGTTTAGAGGCCTATCACTAGGGCTTCATACTCATCCATATTATTGGAAACTTTGAAATCTAGATTGAAGGATAAAGGAAGAGGTTCACTATTAAGGGAGATAAGGATGATTCCATATCCTCTACCATGTTGACTCTTCCATCCATCGAAGAACACATTCACTCTATAGGTGAAATCTACTTGAGAGAGAGAGAGAGAGAGTTGTGATGGACTCATCTAAAAACTCAAGAGGAGGAGATTAGTTGTCTACTAATGGTGCCTCAATAAATTAGTCATCAATGATTTGATCTTTAATTGACTTATGCTAAAGGAAATCAAGGTCAAACTCAACCTAAATCATGAGCCATTTGGCCATACATTATTTTTGGTATGTTTTTGTGTGTAAATACTTGAGTGGGTGAATATTGGTTATGAAATAGGTCTTGTGGTTTGGAATGTATTTGTGTTGTTTTGTGGCCACAAAGACTAAGGCTAGGCAAACTTTCTCTATATGGGAGTAATGAGTCTCATACTCTATAAGTTTATAGATAATGTAGTAGATGACTTGTTCCTTATGCTTCTCATCTTGATGAGCCAACATTGCCCCTAAAGAGTGGTTGGTGATAGAGATATAAAGGTAAAAATATCAATCTTCCTTGGGAGGAATGAGGATAGGTAGAGTTATAAGGTACTATTTATGTGAATCAAAGGACTTTTGATAGTTTTTGTTCCATTCAAAAGATACATCCTTCTTAAGAAGGTGGTGGAAGGGTTGCCATCAGTCTGAGAGATGAGAGATGAAGCAATGAATGGATTGGAGCTTCCCTTGAAAGCTACAGAGTCACTTGAGGTGGGTATGAGGAGACATATTAAGGATTGATTTTATTTTGGGAGGTTCAAATTTTATTCCCTGAAGGGAGATAATCAATCCAAAGAGCTTTCCTGATAAGACCCCATCAATACATTTCTTAGGGTTAAGGCATGCATGGTAATGGATGAGTCACTCAAAGATAATTTTAAGGATGGAAAAATGATCTTTATGACAATTAGATTTCTCAAGAAGGCCATCGACATAGTATTTGAAAATTTTATGAATAAGTTCATGGAAGATGTAGGTCATGGTGCATCAGTAGATTGCACCAGCATTTTTAATCTAAAGGGCATGACCCTATATCAAAAATTTCCCCATGAGGTGATAAAGGAAGTTTTGTGTTGATATTTAAGTGAAATTAGGTTATAATTTAATGTAATAGCCTTTCCATAAGATATAACATCTCATGGCTGGTTGTAAGATCACCAAGCTGGTCATTACTTGGCAAAAGAAAGTCATATTTTGGGAAAGCAAGGTTAGGGTCATGAAAGTCCACACAAATACAATTTCCCCTTATGGATTTAGTGATAGATATTACATTGAATACCAATTGGATATAGTCAATAGGTTTAATGAAATTGAAAAATAGGAGACATTAAAGCTCTTCTTTGATGAGAAGGGCATTATGAGGGTGCATTCATCAAAGTTTTTGCCAAACTAGCTAGGCATCGTGGTTGGTGACTATGTCTGATTAGCAATAGATGTTTCAATTCCTAGCATGTCACTATAAGATCAATAAAATGTTATGTTATGTTCTTGTAGGAAGGAGGGGAAGTCCCCAAGCTCCTTAGAATTTAGCGATTGGCCAATTTTGACAATGCATAGGTTATCAACAGTGCCCAAGTTGATATCCATGGTGGATTAATTTAACATGGTTTAAGTCTTATAAAGAAGATATTTATGGATAAAGGAATCTTATATACTAATATGGGTGATAATAGAATTGTCAACCTGAGACTGAATGGTATTAATTGTAGGAGAGTCATCTCCTACCTTCTCAGGATGGGCTAAAGGAATGGTCATAATCACCCCATATTTATTACAAGTTAGGGATTTGAGATTGATCATGTTAATGAAAAAAAATTAGGGGGGATGATGTTAAAATCATTATTTGTTGATAGAGAATGGGTTGGTGAGGAAGGGATATCTTGCTCAATAATGGTGATGGGAGGCGGGTTGGTTTGATTTTCAGGTGGTGGGAAACTAAGGCCATGTTTTTTGTAGGGTTTTTTGGTTTTGATTGAAAATAATGCATATAGACCATGTTCATACTAACCTAAAATAAATTCTTTCCAAGCACACTATAAATATATGTCTTGGCAAACTCCAATTTTTCTAGGTAGGAGAGACTATAGGTGAATGGTTAAGGTGAAGAAGAGGTGGTGGAAGTGTCAAGGTGCTTATCAATCCCCCCATAGATGAAACTGGTTTGACAAGTTAAGTGCCTAAATGGAATAATGGTTACAATATTGGGATCATAACTAGGTTATTGGTCAATATTCTCATACTCTTGAGTAGGAAAATTATCTAGTGTCAAAAGGTGATACTCCTCTAATAAAAGATACTGGAAGGTTGATTTCAAAGGGTTCATTGTGGGGATTTGGGTGGAAGGAATGGATGAACCTATGGAGGCTTCATGAGAGGATGGGGAATCATTTCTTATCGGTGAAGGTTTTTTAGATGGGGGAATGAGAACATCATTGGGTTGGTATGTCATTTTGTATGATGTAAAAGGACATGGGTCAGTTGTATGGTAACAACTTGACTTTCATATTCAAATTTGATGAGTCAGTGTAGGGTGGATGACACATATAGCATGAAATGGATCCAAGGGCATCCCAACAAATTTTTTTATTGTAAATAACCTTATACTATGTATAAGATCTTGGGAAGCATGCGGGGTCTTAGATGAATGTGAAGGATAATAGTTCTTAGATTCTTGGCCATGGTATCATTGAATGATCAAATCATCGATAAGGTTTTAAACATAATTTTCTCAAGTAATTTTAGTTGTTTATATGTGTGGGATTAGATAATGATGATGTTAGCTCCCCCATCAATCATAAACCTCTTGATGTAGGTTTGGTTGATGTACGTGGTAATGAAGAGGGGAGGATCTGGGTCATCTACATGGATGGAGGGTATTTCTACATCTTTAAAGGTAATTTTTTTGGAAAGTTAAAGAGATCTAGTAAAGGATAATAGAGGTTATGGGTCTTCTAGTTAGACCTCTATCAATTTCAAATCCTCTATCATCGCTTAGAGGTGATGGGGTGAGGTATTGATCAGTTCATAAAAACTCATCTTTACTAATGTTTCATGAAGTTATTTCAAAACTATGCATTGGATTGATTAAAATGGATTGGATTGAAAGGGTACTGTTGACGCAGGAAATTGCACCCACTAGTAGGAAACCGAGCTCCTGCCTTCTCCTCACAACATGGAAACTCCCCTCTCACTTGTGGGATGGTGAAGCTAGAGGGGAGAGTCTCTAGATAAGGGCTAGCTCCCTTTGATGCATCATGTTTGATTCAGCAAGTGCTAAATATAGATATAAATATATAGATAGATATAATGGGGGGGATGAAAAGGGAGGAAGATATAGGAAAAAAAACTACTCTAAAAAGGCAATGCACCAAAATAAGGTCGACCTTCACACATCCACTCTTGAAATTAGACAAATGCATACATACACTTCACACTTGGTAGAAGGACCAGGCTACTAAAAACTGGCAGGGAGGCCTTAATGGAAAATACAAAAAAAAGAAAGAGATCACCAAAGGTGCTATGAGATGCACACTTATGTAGTAATTTCCTCTATTCTAGTCTTCCAAATGGTAGGGCTTCTCCTTTCAGCTGTAGAAGTGGTGCCTTGTAGACAATAGGTACATTGGTGTTGGACCTGTGAGAGCATCAAGAGACAATGACTGAACACAAACAACACTCAGCACATATTATGAAATATCTATCCAAAATGGAGGTAAAAAACTACGTTTATTGATTTAGGTGGAAATTTTGCCAGGGCTACACCTTAGCAAAATGTGGAAGATCTTTCTCAAAATGAGAAGTTATAATATATATAGAAAAGGAGAAAGGAACTTGGCGCTTCTTGGACAAATTGGTCTATCGCGTCCCCTCATTGGGAAGAGGCGAACACTGTTTCCAATGTCATACTTCTAGAAGAAGCCTGCTAGAAACATGCTTGCTAAATTGCTAGTCTTGACTTTAGCATTCAAGCTTTAATGTGGAAACATGGGTTTTGCCTCTTTTCTGCAAACAGACTAAAATTTGTCCCCCTTTTTTAAAAAACATGGGTCATGCTGCTTGTTGTTTGTGTCATTTGGGGATTAATAGGCAATAAATAGCCTTCTCCTACCACTTAGACTACCTCGTCACTTCTGCGCCATGTCATTCTCCTTAACACCTTGGCAGGCACTTTGCCTTAGTATATTTCCTAGCACCTTCCCTCCGGCCTTTGACTTAGACTAGTTTGTTGGGATTTTAAATGTTTCTGCAGACTTTTGAATGTTTCATAGACTTTTTTCTGGGCTCTTGTGAGATTTGTGTCTGCGGACAATTTCCCCATGGACTTTTGTCCATGGACGAAAAGTCTACAGAAATTCTGTTCGCATTTTTTTTAATTTTAAGCCACACTGCGCCCAAAGGAATTCGGGACTTAGACTTAGACTTTTTGAACAAAATTTGAACTTGGACTTCGAACCAGATTGAAATTTACTTAGGTCCCCTTCATTTGAAGTGCCGGCCCTCCACAAGGGCATTTTGACCTGAAGACTGCCCTTTGGGCAAGGGCAGACCTTTGAACCTCGTTGAACCAAAAAATGGTTCAATAGTTTGGTCAATCATTGCGCACTGATGCCAAAGGACATAAAAGCCGATGAACTATTGAATTAAACTATTGAACTCCTTGTCATTGAACCAAGTACATTAAACCTAACCCATTAAACCAAAAAATTAGTTCAATGGTTCAACAATATGAAGATTCAATGCTATTGAAATGAGATTCTTGAACCAAATGGTGAACCAGGCCCAAACTGAATATGAACTTGCAAACCAAAATGACTGGTTTTGAAAAGCTAGGGAAGAAAGTGACCACAATTTTTCCTACGAGCAAAAATTGGTCAACATGTGGCGACTCACAGGGGAAGCATGTCTGCTATGCTTAGAATCAGTTGCCTTGAAAATCCATTGGGCGCGGAGTTAGATGCAGCTATGGAAAATTTAATCAATAGCCCCAAAAGATTTGAGAATCAAACATGAAGCTTTACCCCACATGCAAAGGGAAACACAAAAGGCTAAAAAACACTACCTGTGCAACTTCACTTAGGGAAAATAGGAAAACAACTAAAAAAAACTATTATATATAGCTAACTGGGTCTTCTTGCCTTCCTCCTAGATCAAAGGGAAAACTTCTCAAGTCCCCTTCCTGGCAAGAAGACTTATGGCACCAGGCAAGTAGCTGAACGGAAAAGAGAGTTGGTGACTTGTTCCTCCTGCCTGCCACCTGAATTGACTGGTAGTTGAGTGGATCAAAATAAAACATGCTTCTGACATATATATACTCTGCTTGTCCTTGGAAGCCTATTGAATGTTGATCATTTCTATTAGTGCTCCTCACTAAGAAATCAATGGCTACTAGCTCATCATAAGCCCTTTGATCTGCACATTCCTTTTGCAATGTATTTTGGTCTGACTTATTTCCTTCTACCTCATTGAAAAGCCTGTCAAACTCATCCTCTACTTCCTCTTGGCCTTCTTGAAGAAGGGTGATTGTGATGGTGTCTGAAATGGACTCACAAAATGATTGCTCATCCCATAGAACATCACCTCTCTATTTAAAACTCTCTTCTTTAAGACATTCCTCCAAGAAGACAAACCTCTCTTTTTCCTCTTTGCTTATCAAAATTTCTAGATTTTCAAGAATATCCTCCTGATCCTCCTCTAACTCAGGCTCTTCAATGTAGTCATCCTCATCAAAATAGCAAGGAAGTTCATCAAATAGAGGGGAAGAGAGCTTACCATGCATTTGTCCCTCTTTGTATTGCTGGAACATTTGCATATACATAAGACCTACATCTTCTCCACTGCTGATAAGGTCTTCACAAGGATCATCAATGATGTTTCCATCTTTGTTGTCGCTCATGACAGCCTCTTGAAGAACTATAGATTGGATCTTCTACTCCTCACTTGCCTCTTGTAAAATAGGGTCTTCCTTGAGAAGGGGCAAAGTGGAGAAAACATGTGGAAGAGGAGGCAGTCCTTAAGCTATAATCAAATGATTCTCCTCCTTCCATTTGATCAGCACTTCATCAATATCAGGTACGGCCTGATAACTCTCTTGGAAATGTGTAGGTGGGGTGTGTTCAGAAATAGAATATGTTGTTTGGTCTGAACCATCCATTACACATTGGCTGAGGAATTTCTCTCTGGATTCCAACTCTGCTATTCTCCTGGCTAGATCTTCTTGGAAAAGCTTTTCCTGGAGGTCATCAGCATTATCATGAGAAGGCATAGCCTCAACTTCTTCAAGGTTTTGAGAAAAACCTTGCTTCTCTTCCATTCTGCCCAATGATTCAACAATTTTCCCCCAGTTCAAGATCTCTGAATTGGAATTTTACTCCTGTGAATAGGCAGCAACTTTATTTTCTCCAAGGTCCTAGGGCTCCTCCACAAGGTTTGGAAATTTTAACTCTCTTTCAAGAAGTAGCTTCATCCTAGCCTCTAAATCTTCAATTTTTTTGGCTAGGTTGTCCAGAAAGAGTCTTTCTTGGAGGTCACCAACATTATCCTCTCTAAAGCTTAGAGATAGTTCTTGGCATTCCGTCCTCCAACTCAGAATCTATGCATTATGCTGAAGGACTTGGGGAGGTTGGGGGATGCAAGGAAAACACTATTGGTGCATTGGAGGAGTCTCTAGAGGAGGGATGTGCTAGCTGGTAGTACTATTCTCAATGGGAGATTCACAATTTAAGGAGTTTAGAAGGTTCATCTCCATTAGAGGCTGCTTTGATGTCTTCTGGTGTTGGAAGGCCAGGTGCACGGGATTGAGAGTGAAAGCATTAGATGAGCTGGAATGAGCAAGTGCAATATAATAAAAAGGATTTGGTGCAAAAGAGGGGATTTTATTTAGATTAGGAGGGGACACATAAGGCTGACTGCCTTGAATAGATGGATTTCTCCATTTTTTTGCCTCCTCTACAATGGACTGTACGGCCTGTGCTTGCCCAAACAAGCACTCTTCATACATCAGCTCCTATTGATATCTATACTACTCTTCCAACCTGTTAATTTATAATTGTAGTGCCATCTCCTTTATAGTTGCAGGGCAACTAGGAGAGCTACTTGAGGGGATTGCATAAATATCTGGAGCCTGATTATATTCATGTGAAGGAAAATAAGACCCATGATTTTGAGCAAAGGAAGTATACATAAAAGAAATTATTTCTGATGGCACTAGGTTTCTTAACCAATAGATTTAACTCAGAGTCGCCAGATGCTAAAAAAAATATGATTTGTTGTAACAGGACCAGCATCAATCTTGAGACTTTACTGCGTTGCCAAACTGAGTCCCACTGGGCGTGCCAAAATTGTTGACGCAAGAAATTTCACCCAGTGACAGGAAGTCAAACTCCTATCTTCTCCTCACAACATGGAAACTCCCCTCTCACCTGTGGGACTAGCGAAGTTGGAGGGGAGAGTCTCTATATAGGGGCTAGCTCCCTTTGATGCATTGTGTTTGTTTCAACAAGTGCTAAATATAGATATAAATATATAGATAGATATAATGGGGGGATGAAAAGGGAGGAAGATACAGGAAAAAAACTAATCTAAAGAGGTGATGCACCAAAATATGGTCGAACTTCACACATCCACTCTTGAAATCAGACAAATGCATACATACACTTCACACTTGGCAAAAGGACTAGGCTGCTAGAAACTGGCAGGGAGGCCTTAATGGAAAATACAAAAAAAACAAAGAGATCACCAAAGGTGCTATGAGATGCACACTTATGTGGTAATTTCCTCGAACTCCTTGTAATTAAACCAAGTATGTTGAACCTAGCCCATTAAACTAAAAAATTGGTTCAACGGGTCAATGATACGAAGGTTCAATGCTATTGAAATGAGATGCTTGAACTAAACAATGAACCAAGCCCGAACTGAACATGAACTTGCAAACTAAAATGACTAGTTTTGAAAAGCTAGGGAAGAAGGTGACCAAAATTTTGCCTGTAGGAAAAAATTGGTCAACAGGTACCATGATGGATATTTTGGGTCCTTTAACCTTTGGTTGAGCCTATGATTGTGTGACCAAAAGGATCGTATGGATTTGGGGAGGAATCAAGCTAGAGGGTTGCTTCAATTTTGATTCACTTTAAGATGAAAATGGGGGAATAGGTAAGTGTCGGTTGATGGCTCTTAGCTTTTATATTGATGTTGGGCTCATATGAGGCTCATCTAATAATAAGTCATCCTTTTGATATAGTCAATGGGTTAATACTTGGAGATCCTTATAGTTTTTCATATTATGCCTAGGTGTTCTATGATATGAGCATACTAATTTGTCATTATACCAAGATGGTTTAGGATTATGTGGATGAAATGGTATTATAGGTGTCAAGGTTAATCAAGATTCTTCAAATAACCTCTATAAGATGGTTGAATAAGACTCAGGCAATGGTGGCAAAGGCATAAAGGTCTTAGGTTTGGTAATTGAGGTGGAATCCCTTTTAGGAGTGGGTTTGATGGTCAAATATTTCACTGAAGGAGAGTCCTTGGTGGATGGTGTTGGTATGGATTGCTTTGAGGCAAAAGGTGTTGGGGTAAATTCCTTATAAGTAGGTGGTTTGTTTATAGAAATTTTGGTAAAAATAGGTGAGGATGAAAGTAGGAGTGATGGTGCAAGCAAAAGTGATGGTTGGATTTGAGAATTGTCTAGTATGGTTGGTTTCCTTACCAAGGTATAATGGTGAGGTCCAAAAATATAAGGCAAAGTGGAAGGGGGAGGTAGAGTTTTGGTTTGTGAAATCTTGGGTATTTTCACCTTATTTTTTTAGCTTAGTTTAGGGTTTGATAGATAGGTTTGGTGAATTTAATTCCAATTTCAATGAGTAGTGATTAAGGTCCTAAATAGGTAATATGCCAAGGTTTTTGGTGAGCTTGGTTAGAATGGAAGAAATCAACTTGGTTAATTTATGTGGAGTTAGTTTATGTATGGTTTGGTTGGTGGAGGTTTCTACTGGCTCAGTTGTGGTGAAAGTGAGTTCAATAGTTATAATGGAAGGTTGGGATGACAGTGGTGTGGTTAGAGGTTCTTGCATGGTTTGGTAAGGAAGCTCAAGATAGTGCCAAAATGTGGCATGATCTACGTTGGGTTGAGATAAGTATTCCATGTTTTAAACCAATCTATATAAAGGATTATATATGGGTTTGATCCCTTTGATATTGAGCTTAAAGGTCAAACCCATGAGTAGAGAAAGAGAAGTGGTTACCTCATCCTTTTACTCAATCAAATACTCTAAGGTTTGGGAAAGTGAGTCACCTATGGGAGAGGTAGTTGGAGTGACCCCTTACTTATGGGTGATTTCTAAAGGAAGATTAGATTTTTGTATGATGGAGGAGAAGGATACAATGGTAATGGATGTCTCTTTTGGTATGCCTTCTAAATAAGAGGATGGTAGCTCAAATGTCTCAATGGGTGGAGTAAATGGAGGGGTTATTTCCTTAGTCACATTTTCTAGAGGAATGGAGGGTGACTCCACTACCTCAATAAGTGGAGAAGGGGGAAAGATGGTTTTGTCAATGGATTTCTCATGAATGATTTGACTAAGGACTACATTAATGGTGTGGACTTCATGATTATGAGAGGATTCTACTTTGTTGGTTTCATTATTTGTAGAAGGGGCATGGTTTGGGAATGAATATCTATATATATCAATTGATTAATTTTGGGGTGCATTGGGGTTATCCAATGTAGGTTCCCACTTGTTGATGAGGTTTTGGATGATGTTATTTAAGGTATTACACCTACTAATGTCATGTCCAATGACACAGTGAAAGGTGCATAATTTATTCTCCTAATACCAACTAGGTATAGGATGGGAGTATTCAAATTATTGTGGGGGTTTGATCAAGGGGAGTTGTATGATGTTTAAGTTCAACATCTCAAATACCAAAGTGTAAAAATCCCATAGTGGAGTAAATTACTTTTCATTATTTTAGTTTGGGTTTTAAGTGTTCTGATTGGTGAAATTGGAGGAGTTAGATAGGTTAACAATGGGTAGAAGAGCAGTATTAAGGACAACCACATTCATGGTTCTCTTATTTTTACACTTAGTGTTGCTTTGGCTATTAGGTTTGAATGAGGGATTCTCATTTGATTTAAAGGTTAAATTCTTATTTCTCAATTTAATTTTCCATTCCAATAGCTTTTTTCTCTAATTTCCATGCCATGGTAAAAGCCTCATCAAAAGTCCTCAAACTCTGAAGTCATAAAGAGAAGAAATGTGTTTGGCACAAGCTTGAGCAAAGATTTCAATCAGTTCAGGTTGGGCTAAAGAGAATGAGAGTTGATTTATCAAGATATTCCAATGGGATATGTAGTCATTATGGACTCATTGTAAAACTATTGAACGGAGTAGAGATCAGCGATGGAATCTTTATTAGAGATGTTTATGCAAAAGTGATCTAAGAAAGTCTGAGCTAGTTGGGAAAAATAAAAGAGGGAGTGCTTTGTTATAGCATTGTACCAATATAGTGCCAGACCTGATAGAGACATGGGAAAGGTATGGATAATGAGATCATCATTATAGGTGATCAAATAATAAGAATGCATAAATGCTCTTAGATGTTGTTGAGAGTCTTCCTTGCTCTAAAATTTTAAAAATTTGGTAAGTTCCCATTGAGGAGGGTAAGGTCAAATGGGAATGGATAGGTGAATCAGTTTGTTATAGATTTGGTATAAGAATAAGAGGTTATGGGTGTTGAATATAGATGACTCCAATGTAGTCATTTTGTCCATTAACATTTTGACAAGGTTAATTTGTGGCTATACATCCCTGTAGTTGTAAGGTATATTATGTTGGGTCTAGGTAGGTGCAACATACATATGGTTGGTGTGTTCGGTGGGGGGGGGGGGAGGCGGGTTTGAGAGGCTTCCAAAGATTGGTATGTGATTATGGGTGTTTGGGATGATGCCATATATGAATATGTGGAGATAGGTAGTTGGGTGGAAGGTAGAGGTACATACCCTTGTGGGTTAGGGACAAAGCTTGGGTTTTATGCAATGGGTAGTCATTGAAAGATTAACATAGGTTGGGTAGGAGGTATGGTTGGGCTAGTAGATAGAGGCTAGGTGTTAACGTTGGTATTGATGGGTGGAAGGGTAGAAGGTATGGGAACCACCAAACTCTGGAATGGAGTGGATGTAGGTGGATCGAGAACAAGAAGAATGGTGGTGACACTAGTAGAGGGTAATCCTATGGTAAGGGAAGCACCAGTGCCCAAAGGTTGGGTTGCTCCTATAGTAGGAGGGTTATTACTTGGGTAAGAATGTACTTGGGTTATACTTGGTTGAATGGGTTGGTTTTAGATGGTAGTATCAGTGGGGTTATTGATAATTGAAGATTCCTAAGTGACTAAAGGTTGGGTGGAGATGGTGGAAACATAAGTTTCAACCATAAGGTGGGATGGACTACTATAGGGTAGTTTAAAAGGTGGAATTGAAGCAAGGGTATGGTAAGATATGGTTTCAAGGTAATGCTCAAGGGATATGGGGTTGTTATCTTGAAAGGTGGAAAAATCCACATCATCTTGGTCAACCATCTAAAGGATGGTAGGACATCTATAAGGATGGGGAGAACTCTCTACATCTAAGATGTACTCCATGGATGAGGGAGACAAGGAAGGTAGATGATTAGGAGGTGGATCCTAATTTGCTTGGTTTTGTAGTTTTTGTCTAGTTAAAACCATGTAGACAAGGAAAAGAAGAAGATACAAGCAATATCACAACTCAAAAAAGAGAAGATAAGAAAAGATCAAGGAAACAAAACACACACTAAAGCATGTTAAATCCTAAGGTTATTTTTATTTCTCTCTTGTGGCTTATGCCTTAAGCTTTAAGAATTGTGTGACTCAACTTGGCTTGTAGAGCATGGATTATAAAATAAGTCTATGGTTAGTTTCAGGTTGTGTTTAGGATCTCAAAGGGATCTATATTTGAAAGTAGTACGTGGCTTAATATTAGGGCCTACCCCCTCACTTCACTCACTATAGTGATAAAGGTGTCAGGTGCTTAACCAAGATATACCAATTACCATAGATTATACTCAGCCATTGAACTGAGTTGGTTCTACCCTTGATGATGAAATCTAAATAGGATAGCTAGGAAAGGTGATCGCTAGGTGATGAAATCCAAATTAAGACTTATGTCAATATTTTTATGCTTGATTAGGTGTAAGTGGTTTGGTATTTTGTGTGTGATAAGAGTGAATCTACTATAAATTCACCTAATTAATTAATCTATGTGAGCTAAAATAAGTAAGAAAATAATGGATCCAGTCAATTTTAAGCCCAAAATGAAAATTTAATTTCATTGTATGAGTAAAAGGCAAGAATAAGGAGCACTTAGATGTAAATATGAACCCAATAAAAGTTTCAAGGGTCCAACTAAGCATGCCATAATGTTTCAAGTAAATTTTTCTTTATTTATTAAAATAAAGTTGTAAAAATTGAAAGAAGGGTGACGTTAGTAGAACCTAGATTTGGTCTTGCCCTCCATGACCTAGATAGTTGTATATACTCCTTTTTTTCCTTGGGAAGAATGACCTATAGATAAGAAATCACTAATTAAATATTTGATTAGTTAGATAGTAGAGGGGACTACCTAGAAATCTATATCCAAAAAGCATGAGATTCCTTGAAGGTTGTCAATCCACACTTTTAAATAATAAAGTTATAAAAATGAAAGATAAATTACTTTCATGAATAATAGAAGGTACATAAATCAAGTACAAGAAGTTATTGAATGAGATGAATTTGAATAATTATAACAATAAATGATTAGATATTAATGCCAAAAAATCAGGTGTGGTATAAAAAATAGAGTGATTTTCTATGATCAGGAATAAAATAAAAAAGTGGGATTTGGTTAGGGTTTTATAGGTGAAAATAATTTAATGTTGAAATGTCACATAGTGACTATTAGTGGCTGGGTAAAAATACTAGTTGTTAGGATTACCATTAACAGTTTAGTAACCATTAATGGTTACGGATAGACTGTTAGCAATCAGGGTGACTATTGATGGTTATTATGGGTTTTGGTATGGTTCAAGAAATTGATTGATGAGTTTGTATAGTGGATTATGGAAGATAAAATAGAGATATTAATTACTGAATCATATAAAATATAGATACTTACCTTATTGGCCTAAAGAATGTAGAGGTGAGTGGTTGACAAACCTGATGGTGGAGTCCAAAGCAATTTTGATAAAGTCTTAGTTTCTTCACTATGACTAACTAATTTTAGCACTTTAAATCTCTGGCCTGGTCATTAGTTCTCTGGTAGAGTACCTTCAAAATAAGTTCTGATATAAGAAGCTCTGATGATTATTGATGATCTTTGATGCTTGATTACTTGTATTATAGATCCAGATCCCTTTTCACCTCCTCTTCTCTTTTTATAAAAGGAAGGGAGAGGTGAAACAATAAGCTCAACCAGGTGTTAAACAAACATCTAATTTTATTCTTAACATGCATTGATTTGCATGTGGACCAGATAAGCTAAATATAAAAGGCAAGTTGTAGTTAGTTAATGATAACCCTTTAAGGTGGTTAAAGTCTAACTATCAGTGGTTAGGCATAACCATCAATGATCAAGATCAAGGTGGTCAAATTCAATCAATTTTTACTTAGGTTTTATATCAAAAGGTTGTGGGATAGTCCCTAGGGGGTCCTGAGGTGATCTAGGGGTTAGTTCAACATTTACAACTATTATGTGTGGTTTTTTGGTGTCCACACATATATAAAGATTAAAAAAGGTATCCAAAAACACATTAAAAACATGGCATCCCAACCCAAGAAGTCCCCCAAATCTTTCACACATGGCTTCTTCCCAAATTAGCCTAATTACAAAGCAAAGGAATACATTTATTTATAGAAATACAAGGATAAAATTAGAAGGAAATAAAAGAATCACACAAATTCAACCTCCTCCACTTGGAATGACTATTAATAAATATTAAAATTTCCTTCACCATGTGATCCACTTTAGTTTGTACCCCTCCAATAAGTGGAATATTTAAAATATGTCTCTCACTCCATGTGCTTCTAAAACCTAGTGGAAACTCCTTTTGACCAAAATTAAACCCATTAACTTTGCTCCTCACATGGAATTCATCCCACTCTCATACTGGAGGTCAAAATAAACTTTAACACATGTTGAATATCCTCCATGGTAAATTCCAAGCCACATCACCTTCTTACATCATCACCTAAGACATCACCATGAATAGTAACTATGAATAAAAATCATGAATAGTGATAGTGAATAGTGTTACATGAATAATATTTTCCTATCACATAATTCTCCTATAATTGAAAAACAACTCAAATCTTTCAAGTTGTCTTGATTTTATCCATTCTATTTATTTTGAAAAAAAATAAGAAAACACACCATTCTATTTTTGGGTGATGAAAGACTGCCTAATCCCTTGGATGTTCCTGCTTCGAACATCTAAGGTAGTTAATAAGATATCACGACCACATATAGGGGGTGATTAGTAGAACCAAAATTTTCAAAATAAAAAATTACTTTGGCATCTCCTTCAATAAACCATATGCACCTGGAGATCTTTCACTTGTTTCTCCTTCTCTTCCAGCATCTTTGTACTGGTTTCAAAATGATCCCCACAGGACCACATATTATCCTCCTCCAAAAACACATCCATATATTAATGGATATAGATTTGGGCCAAATCCCACCATTCAAAACCAACCTCCTCTACCAAGATTCTCTATAATGCATATTATCCATCCATGTGATATCAATCCCATCATTATCCATCCACCTCCACCAAAAACCATCAAGTCTTTCTTCTCTTATCCAACTTCTTGTTGGATTTTCCACACCACATAACATCTCCACTTGAATTTCTTCTCTCATGGTTGTAACATTATGTTTTTCACTCTTTTCACATACATAAAATTTTTGGAAAACAAAATTCCTCTCAACAACTTGATCATGATACAATGGCATGCTATCAAATTCTACTCTTTGTAACTCCCCATGGATTCAATTTTTGGACTACCATGCCATACCACATGTCTATAATATTCATCATGTGGACATTCTTTCACATCATCTCCCAAAGTTTCTCTCAAATAAACTCAAAAATCTTATTCAATTTTAGCATGATCTTCATACTCTTGAATTTTATTATGATATGAAAATGGCCTATCCATAATGACCCCAATGGTTTTTTCCTCATCCTATACACTCTTCACATGTGTACTTTATTTCACATTATATTCATCACTTTATTCTCCCAAAAAATCTTGCAACTCTATATGACTGAAAATTTTATCTTACTCCACACCTATAAACTCTTTCCCATCATCACATAATGGGTCTCCAACATATGGTGCACAATAAACCACCTCTTCATCCTGTTACATGAGGATTTCCTCTTCTCTTTGAAACTCTTCATAGTTACAATATTAACTCTTATTCAACCTTGGTTAAATATTTCTTCCATGTTATCTTCATTTTACATCTGTAATTCTTCATTAATCTTACGTGTAGCAAAGTCATTTTTTAACATAGCCATTTTCTTCTTCAAGGTGTCTATCATCTCCCATGTCAGATCTTTTACTTTATCACTTTCACATTTTTAAATTCTATCTACAAGTAGATCCAATAGTTTGGTCCATGTCTTTATTATCTTCTCCCATTACCTTTCTAGTGTAAACTTTCTACTCTTCTTTTCCATCTTTATCTTCATACTTGAAAAATTCCAACAACCCAATATTCTCACATTCTCAACTCTTGTAAGGCTTCTCTCTCTCTCTCTCTCTCTCTCTCTCTCTCTCTCTCTCTCTCTCTCTCTCTCTCTCTCTCTCTCACACACACACACACACACACACACACAAGAATATGGTTATCATAAACATATTTGAAAATAATTCAAAGTCGGGTACACATAGTTTAAGACTCATTTTCACACCAAAAAGTTTTAAATAAAATGTCCACCAAATTGTTTTGCTTAATTTAAATATGTTAAATTATATATATATATATATATACACACACACACACACACATATATATATATACATATATATATATATATATATATATATACATATATATATATATATACATATATATACATACATATATATATGTATATGTGTGTGTATATATATATATGTATGTATATATATGTATATATATATATATATTCTAATTGATTTATTAATTTATATTACACATAAAAGTTTCATTTTTTTATAATTTAAACAATGTAAATATATTTATTAAAAAACATTATTTTCTTATTTTATTTAGTAGTATAGATTACCCATATAACCTTTTAGGATTTTACTATGAAAATCATATGTTTATATTAAATGGATGAGATGCGTAAATACATTAAATAAATATGTATTAATTATGTATTGATTTATTATGACCTTTGAATTTTTTTGAATATATAATAATATAAATAAATAGGCATAAATATAGACTTATCTGAAAACTAACTATCACAGATGATCTAGGTCCTAAAAGTTGAGATCTAGGTAGTTATCAGTGGCATCAACAAGATTTTGGTGTTCATCTCCTCACTGGAAAATACCACAAAATATGGAAAATAATCCCATCTGTGTGTAGTGTCCTCAATGTGGTGCTAATGTATCCTTTCTAAGACTAATCCTATTTTTTAGTATCACCTACACTTGTGTCTATGTGTCCTATTTTTTCATGACCAAAACTTAGAGATTTGTGTTGTGTTTGGAAAAACTAATTTAATGAGCAAACCATAGTCTTTCTTTCAAGTTTGGAATTTAGAATAATTATATATGTGTTATTAGGATGGAATAGACATCCTAAACACCTCACTATGTAGAGATTTGATTACATAACAATAATCTAAAGAGGGATCAACCCCCATATAGTTCTCCCACCTAGTGCTTGATGAAAGGGCAAGTGAATGCAAGAATGAGAGTGGCCTCAGATGAATTTAATGTCATTGACCTTTGAAATATTTAAAAACTAGACTTATGATTGTTGTAGATGGTAGTATATAGAAGTAGGGTAGAACATGGATCATATACCTTAATTTTTCTCAACTTTGTCTTTCATTTGAATAATTTTTGAATTTAGTTTCCATATAGTGAATATAGGTGAATTAGACTTGTATTTATAGGGTTTTGTTGCTTTTGTAGATAATAAAATGAACTTATGCCAATCTTATGAGGGGTACATGTTTGAAAAAGTATCTACTAAAAATAGCTAAGGCTAAGGATAATATCACCTAGTTGGGAACATTATCACCATGTGGCTATAGTATCTCAAATGTGGCACTAATTTCCTCTTTGTAGAATGATGAGAAAGTTGGATTGGGATATCAGATGAAATTTATGGGACTATATTTTGATTGGTTGTAGACTAATATAGTCTATAAAATTAATATAAAAGTATGTCTAAATTCTCAAGGATAGGTCACTAGGTTAACTCAAGCAATAATCTTATCATCTAATTACCACTTTTAGGTGATTACATTTGCACCCCCTCTTTATTATAGTAATGCAACAAGTGAAATGACTAGTATAAAGGAAAAAGAGAAGCATATCTAGACTTATCTTAGAAGTGTAGATCAGGTACTTATTCTTATATATGTGAATGTAAGACTATGTATGTGAAACATGATTCAATGTAATGTCTAGAAATGAAACATACAAAAATTAGTCATTACTTAAAAGATGATAAAATTTAAAAGACTGTGATGTAATTAAATAACTGAGTAAAGTTGAGTAAAGAGAGAGAAAAGGAATGAATACACCTCATTAGGTATGTAAACCAATACATGAACATAGTGTCAACCTATGTGTGTGTTTGAGACATAGATAGATAGATAGAGAGAGAGTGTGTACCTAGTGATCATATCATTAAATAACTTGAACTGAGTTGATGGCTTGCTCAATCCTCATATGGACAGATTAAAAACTCAATCCATATTTTAATCCATCATCGGCCACCCCTACTTGGTGGATCTTCATCTCTATGAATAGCTTGGATAAGATTATAAGTGTGTCTAATCCTCTCATGTAAGTGGATCAATAACTCAAGTAGGCCATGAATCCATGATTGTGCACATGTGTGAAATATATGCATCTATAACTAAACTATACAAAGTATTTAAAGTATCTAACTAAGTAAATCTAATTATGTATTTATCTCCACCTCCACTCGAGTATATTATGTGGCTTTTAGGACACTGAGAATGACAACCACTACAAATGGAGTAAGGAATAAATATGGTGTTGACCTGGAATATGATATCAAGTGTATACAATGTAGAGAATGACATGGAGTTTATTATTCCATGTAATGAACCTATGTGAAGTTAATTATATGGAAAATATTTGTTGTGCACATACCCCAATTTGGTATTTGAGTATACTAAATCTAAATTGAGTATGTAATAATTGAATCTATGTAACTGATCTATATGTATGAGTGATCATACCTCACATGATTCCTCCCAAACCTAAGCAACTAGTATGAATATGATCTGAAATGAATTTATTTGAGCTAAATCTAAAAAAGACTACCAAACTTATGATTTTATATGTACAAATCTATATTATACCTAGTGTACTAGTCTGGATCATCTAAACTATCATAAAGCTAGGGATAATAAATAAAGTAGTGCCTTGTAGTGGATAGTAAAAATCTATGGCACTAGTGTCCCAATCTAGGTGCTAATGTCTACCTGATCTAATTTTTGTGTGATCTAAACTGAGTGCTGAACCTCTATTTTATTCTACATTTTGCCTAAGTTTGATTTATCAATATGAGCCTATGTTCTGAAATTTGTTTATGAAAATAAAGTAGGAGCTTGATCTCTATGACAAAACCTTGTAAATACCCCCTTTTTATGGTATTTATGAAATCTATCTAAAAATTACCTTCTAAATAATTATCTCTACTAAATGTGTTAGCCAGAGCATCTACTCGATATTTCAATATAATATACAAACATAAAATCAAAATGTAAATGAGTATGAGCATAAGTAGGTAATGTAAGATGTATGTTATAATATAGCATTTCACAAGTGTGTCAAGATATATGTAATCAATGTATATAGTAGAAAAAATTGAGTAATTATCAAGAGGGATGGGCCATGATGTCCAACAAGGAACCCAAGTAGGATAGGTAGATGTAGATATATCTCATGGCATCAAAAATTGGTGTGTGTAACAAACAAATACAAGTGTCATTGTTTAGAAGGATATAAGGAAGAAAACATACAAGCACATGAGACATGAGAAGGTAGGCTAAGGGGACACAATGAATGGGACATGGGCGCATATCATTAAATCTTAGAATGAATACATACAAGGATATGTTCAAATGTACACATACACAAAAAACAAGTAGTTTGGCATAAATCCACATAGAAGGACATGTCTAAATGTTTCCATATATAAGTAGTAAATCACACACAAGGGACATGGGCACATGTACAAGTCATAAAAATAAAAAAGTGGCATAGAATTCAAAGAACAATTGCATATTCAAATTCCCTCGAACATAGAACAAGCATAGGAAACACAATCAAGTCTAATCTTGGAAATAAAAATGAAATCATGTATAACTATGTAGTATACATCTATGTAGTTATTAAGATGCATATATACTAAGTATAAATAGTGATAGTTGGAAAAATCTAAGTAATGAGAAACAATGATCAATATCAAGATAAATTAATGCATAATTGGAATCTATAGTGTGTAAAGATAAAAAAGGGTTATAAAAACTTTGTAAGAGATGCCCCCGAGTGGGTGGATGTATCAAATTTATAAAATTAGATTAGTGTAAATACCCCCAATGGGTATATGATATCTAATCTAGATGATTGTATTAGATCGGAGTCATATATAAATTATGTACTCAATCAACAAGAATAAGTGAATCATACATGTATGATAAAATTGACTATATTGAGATAGATAGTAATATTAAATATCTAAAAATTAGTATAAATGTAAACATATAAATGAATAAAATCTATAACAAATTTATATTTTTGAAATATTTTTATTTTTTTTAATTTTGATATGTTATCTTGTTTTTGTGTTTTTTGAGTATAAGCTATGTACAAGCAAATGAAAATAAACTATCTATGTGGAGTGAGAGAGAGGGAAGGATGTGAAAGGGTATGAACCATTATAACTAATGAGACTCATGGGAAACTCAATATTACTATGACTTGTGTTGAAGAGGGGAACTATGACCATGTGTGCAGTATGAAAGGGCAAATGTGAGCTCATGATCTATTGTAGTGTATACTCTAAGGTAGAAACTACTAGAATAGCGATGATATGATGTTCTAGCACTAAACGTGATGCCCTATGAACTATAGGGGTGTTGGAGACCCATCTAGTAGAAGTATAAGCTATAGGTGTTGTAGGTGCATTGTGTTGAGAACCTCTAAAACTCAATATAACTCATCTCAGTGTAAACTATGTAGAGGAAGGTCCTCAAGATGCATGCATGTAAATGCTATAGAATTAGACCTAGCCTAATTAAAGGACTCTATTGAAAATTATGATGTATGTATAAGATTTATAATCTCTACTATAATGGATAGATATGCATTATGTGGTAGTGAAACTGAAACTATAATTGGTGTCAATGATAAAACTATAGCTAGAAATCATGTTAGAACTACCTATTGGGATGCGAAGGTGATATTCATATGAGACACCCTCAATATTAACCACCTAGTTAGCATGTTTATACTTTATTTATTATTATAATATAGATGGGATTGCTCAGATCTCATGTAACCATGGCCTACCTAATAATATATCAAATACACCTACACTAAATACTACTAGGAACCAAGTGGCTATGTGTACTTGTCAAACCTCTAATGGAAGTACAATCTTGCTAGTAGAGATTTGAGTAAGGCCACTGAAACCACTAATGACTATATCTATAGGGAATATATCCCTCTCTATATAGCCTAATTTCTATAAGAGTGTCATGGTACACATGTTTATACTTGACCCATTGTCAACTATGACACTATGAAAAGGATGATAGTCTATTTATGATCATATGAAGAGTGCATGTAAATATGTGTCATCATCGATAATTTCCTACTCTAAAAATGTGATAATTTGTCTAGGTGGAACTATAGTATGATACATGCCAATAATTTTATGCAAGGTATGTGTCTCCTCTATAACTATGTGATAAGTAGATGGTGGTGGATGAGCTTGGTATGCATAGTGAATGCTAATATGCCCCTACATCATTAGCTATATGCCATGGGAAAATATCTTTAATGTTTTTTCCTATGTTCTCTATTTTGGTGCCTCTATGGTTGTGCCCACATCAATAATGTTAGCCTCAATGAGATCTTGTGTTAGGTTGTGGAGCTAAAAGCTTCACTGATGCAGACATGGAGGAGGTTGCAAAAGAGTTACAGAGTGTCACAGACACCAGCATCGGTCAGGCCAACTGACATTGGCAGGAAGGAGATAGGAAGCAACTGGCATTGGTCATATATCGGCCGGCGTCGGCACCCCCAGGTAGACAGGGACCGACGTCAGTCACCTATGGTTCGAGCTGAGAGTATATTACGGGCAGTTGGTTGACGAACCAAGTGTTTGCATGTTTAGAGCTAATTTTAGACTGAGAGCTGCAGATCTAATTATTGTAATTAGGTGTCTAATTATTGTTTGGATGAGATATATTTAAGAGACTCATGGTTGTATTGTAAAAGTGTGCTAGAAAGCCATAGAGCTTTTAGAGAGAGCTAGTGTAACTCCTCCTAGTTCCAAAGGGGTGCTGAGAGTGTATGATCAGGGAGAGTTGTAAGGTCTGCAAGGTCAAGGAGCTGATCCACCCGGTACTGGTTGAAGAATCATAAGGACTTGGTGAGGCAAGGGCAAGGTTTCTTCAGGGGTGTAGAGATATCTACATTGGTGAGTAAGGTCTAGTGATTTGCAGGTAGCAGAGAATAGGAGATCTACTTAGAGTACGGTTGTGTACTTGGTGAACTAGCAGCGCGTTATTGACTGGTTGGAGAGGTGAACATCAATTCTATATTGGAGTTGATTGTTGTGACCGAGAGAGAGAGGGAAGAAGGTCTTGAGGCGTGGTGAACCTTTGAGGTGGAGGAAGAAGTGGCATCTTCCTTATTGTATATTCTTCTAAGTATTTAATACAATTGTGTATTGTCTCTCAAATCTTGTGTTGTTTCATATTTATAGTTACTTATTGATTCTAGTATAATTCCATGTTTAGTTGCTAATACAAGAAGTAATCATATGTGCTCTAATTGGTAGAGCAAGATCCTGACTAAGTAGGCATCGAAGCATGTTTATTGTTCTAGGTTCCTGACAAGTTGGTATCAGAGCAGGTTGAGCAGGTGGACCAGGTTGATACCAATCTTAACAAGTTGGTATCAGAGCTTTTGGTTGGGTTACTAATAGGTGGTTTTAGATCTGGTAGTGTTTGTTGATTACAGGTTACTCACAGGGGTTTCTGATTGAGTGGGAGTATAGCAATGGCAGAAGAAAGTAAGCTACGAATGGAGAAACTGAATAGCACAAATGGTATGATTAATGGAAAGAAAGAGCAGGTAAATAAAGATTGTTCGTTGGTTGTAGATCAACAAGGAGGAGCAAATGTTGCACAGGATGTTCTGGATAAAGTGGAATCTTGGTTCACAGATTCTTTTGCCTCTTTCCATGCAGTTCAAAATAGAGCATATTTTCATGGGTATGTCTTTGGAGACTTTGAAGAGATTTATTTAGGAGCTGGAGAGCCTTGTCAAATGATTGACAAAGGGGAAGTGAAGCTAAAATTGCAGACAGATGACACACAGTGGTTGAAGGAAGTCATGCGGGTACCAGTCTTGGAGATGAGTCTAATTTCTTCAGGAAATTTGGGTGATGAGAGATGCACTATAACTCTCACAGTGGATACACTTGAATTAGATGGTGGTAAGAAAGTAGGTATCCTTTATCTATCTACTTATATTACTGATTCACCTTCTATTGTAGAGATGTGGCTTCATGGGCTTGGTCACATATGTAGGAGGGGAATGCAGGTTCTCAAGCGGAAGACAGATGTTTTTGACAAACTAAAGAACTGGAAAGCCTTGGTGTTCATGGAGGAGATGACAGACAGAGATCAGGTGAGGAAACTAAATTATTCTGAGCATGGCTATGTTGATTTGAACAGGGTTTTGATCCACGAAGAGCTCGTGGGTAAAAAGTTATCACTCACAGACGAACACAGGTACCGGCATCGGTCAAACAGTAACTGACATCGGTAACATGAAGACCGACGTCAGTCATGAAGGAACTGATGTCAGCAAAAAGGATACTGGCGTCAACCAAGGAGACGACGTCGATAGTCAGGGTCAGTGCAGGAAACCGACATCGGTCGGGAGCAGACTTGGAGATGGCCGAGATCAGTCACTAAAATGGATAGTGGGCGGACAACAAGCTAATAACAAGTCTCAAACGCTCATGTCGAGGTCAGAAAGGGTAATTGAACCTCATATTCATTTTTCACCTTCTTTATATTGCTTATTGATGGTCGAGAACTAGGAAGATGTGAAAAGGCAATGCAGGTAGAATCCAGATACAGTGGGAGCTTGGCATGGATGAGGAGTGTGAGTCCTTGCAGAAGAACCAAACAGGTATTTGTTGGTAGAGGTGTTAGCTAGAAGAAAGCACTGAGAGATGGATGGATTCCCATAGTTAAAGAAGAGAGTGGATGGATACATGAGATGGAAGGCCAAGGCATATGGTCTTGAAGAAGCTGTAGGACAGTGGTACAGGTTTGACAAGTGGATGACAAATCATGGCTTTAGTCAACATCAGTGTAACTATTGTGTTTATTCTTACCAGGTGGATGATGAGTCACGACATTATCCAGTTAATGTATGTGGATGGTTTGCCTGCAGGTTTTGTACATACAGGGATTTGCTGAGCTAAAAGGTAAGGTTAGTTCAGAGGTATGTCATGGAGAATTTGGAGCAGCGAAATTCTTTGGCATAAGAGACATGGATATTTTATCTCCAGTGGGAGCTGATGTGAAGACGGTGTTGGTGAGGTTCATTACGCAGGATGCAAGATCGGTAAGCACACCAAGGGCTGGACAGTTCAAGCTGAGCTTAGAACAGGGTTCGAAATCACATGAGGTCTAGTGTAGGCCTAAATTTTCCCAATTAGTGGGGGTTGTCAGAAAGTATGGAGCCAATTCAGGGAAGGAGTACTGGAGGGCAATTCAGTGGGACTAGCAGCAGGGATTCTTGTTATGCAGGGTCAAGTTCTTCACTACATGGATATGTAGGTTCGGATGTGGCAGGTTACTTGAATGACAGGTATAGCATCACAGGTTGTGTGGTGGTTAGTCTTCAAGATTGAGCTTGAAGAGGGATATAAGCCAAGAAATAGATTAGACAGGCTACAGATATAGGTACAGGTGTAGCTGTTTATCTCCAAGTGGGAGATTGTTAGGTTGTGGAGCTAAAAGCTTCACTGATGCAGACATGGAGGAGGTTTTAGAAGAGTTACGGAGTGTCACAGACACCGGCGTCAGTCAAGCCAATCGATGTCGACAGGAAGGAGACAGGAAGCAACTAACGTTGGTCATATATCGGCTGGCGTTGGGACCCCTAGGCAGACAGGGACTGACGTCGGTCACCTGTGGTTCAAGCTACGAGTGTATTACAGGCAGTTGGTTGATGAACCAAGTGTTTGCATGTTTAGAGCTAATTTTAGACTGAGAGCTGCAGATCTAATTATTATAATTAGGTGTCTAATTATTGTTTGGATGAGATCTATTTAAGAGACTCATGGTTGTATTGTAAAAGTGTGCTAGAAAGCCATAGAGCTTTTAGAGAGAGCTAGTGTAGCTCCTCCTAGTTCTAAAGGGGTGTTGAGAGTGTATGATCATGGAGAGTTGCAAGGTCTACAAGGTCAAGGAGCTGATCCACTAGGGTACTGGTTGAAGAATCATAAGGACTTGGTGAGGCAAGGACAAGGGTTCTTTAGGGGTGTAGAGATATCTACATTGGTGAGTAAGGTCTAGTGATTTGCAGGTAGCAGAGAGCAGGAGATCTACTTGGAGTACGGTCGTGTACTTGGTGAACTAGCAACGCGTTACTGACTGGTTGGAGAGGTGAACATCAATTATGTATTGGAGTTGATTGTTGTGACTGAGAGAGAGAGGGAAGAAGGTCTTGAGGCGTGGCGAACCTTTGAGGTGGAGGAAGAAGTGGCATCTTCCTTATTGTATATTCTTCTAAGTATTTAATACAATTGTGTATTGTCTCTCAAATCTTGTGTTGTTTCATATTTCTAGTTACTTATTGATTCTGGTATAATTCTGTGTTTAGTTGCTAATACAAGAAGTAATCGTATGTGCTCTAATTGGTAGAGCAAGATCCTGACTAAGCAGGCATCGGAGCATGTTTATTGTTCTAGGTTCCTGACATCTTGTATCTTGTGTTCTAGGATAATGCATATGTTTGTCATGTGGTCTGATGCCCTATGATACTTATAAAATGCATTTGAATCATAACTATTTACAATAATCCATGTCATATCAACCTCTTTAATGTGAGGGAGGCATATGACACTACATTACAAAAGTTGTTTTATAACTCGTGCTGGTGATTCTGGTGGATTAGTGACAACTTTGGGATGTAGAGTTGATAAAACCAATCTGAGAGAAGGATTTAGAGCTATGTTTACTATGGCCTTTTGATCACTTTTATTTTCTATGGCCTTGACCATTTATGGAGTTTTTTTTTTACTCTTATTGTTGAATCTAATCCACTTACATACTTGATTTTTCCCATTGCTAAAATCTTAACTTCTATTTCCTTAAATGTGTGGCAAATATCAATATATGTGGGAAGTTTTTAATATAGATTCATGAAGTGTTGGTAATAAAATATATTTAAATATATATTAATCCTCTCTATCTACCATGGGGATAGTCAATTTGGATAATATTGTCTTGTATCGTAAGACATAATCAATGATAGGCTCATTTCAATTTTGATTTATTTGTGCCACTTGTGCATATGATATATTTCCATTAATGTTGATAGAGAAGTGTGCTATGAACATATCTAATAAAGGATTTAATGTCTTGATAGATTGGATTGAAAAATCATAGAACCACTATAGGGTATTGTCCTTAAGACTACATGGAAATATCTTTGTAAGAAGCCAATCATTGGACACATAGTCCAAGCATGTTGAATGAAAGGATATGAGGTGATGTTGTTGGTCACCCCTTCCATCATATAATGTGAGCTTGGGTGCCACAAAATCATATGGAAAAGGAGTTGCCACTATGTGATGCACCAAAGGTGTATGTGAGAGAATGTTTTAATCCAAGGCATGTGATGGCTTAGTTGCTCCTTGATCAAGATGTAACACCTTAGACTACAGAGTAAGAACCTCATAGATAATGGATTTTTCATATAGATCATAAGAAATAGTCACAAGTGGAGTATATTTTACCGATATTCAAATAAAAATCTTGGGCTATGCTATCTAAGTTGGTTGAGTAGGCTCCATTGAAGGCATAAAAACATCATTAATTGGAGGGGTTTAAGATTGACAATTATTTGTCTTATTCTTTATTTCTAAAATGTCCTATAAAATGTGTGCATGATCATAGGGTTGTTCCAAAACTGTATATCTAAAGCCCTATAATATCTCATCCTTTCTCATAATTATATCATTATCATTATGTGAAGATAGTGTATCTTGATCTTCAGTGTGGACCTGATCTTGTTCTTGGTTATATTGCTCATGCTGAGATGCATTATCATTAAATTCCACATAATCAGGGTATGAAGGATTCATATTTTGAGTTTTAATACGTTCCTTGTCCTTGTTATTCTTTCAGATAGATGGAATATGAATATTATCTATAAGATTACCATCTAGTCTAACACTTCATCTTAGTGGAATAGAGATAGATAACACTTTTTTCATCATAACCCTTTGAATAAAACACCAAAATTTATAAATATTACTTATAAATAAATGTCTAGGGTCCCCTAGCCTGGGTATAACCTCCCATATTCCTTATCAATAGAATATATGAAAATCAATAAATTATGTTATAAACCAGAGGTAGAACAAAATGTAGAAAATTGGTGGAGTAATGTGGGAAATAGCAAAAGTTATATGGGGCTTTATCACATAAAACATAGTCCTCCAAAGCTATCATAAATTAGATATCATTAACTATTACATATATGTTTTAGGGCACTTATTTAGATTAAAGATACATAAGTTAAATGTTAATTTCATCTAATCATGGTATGGGTGTGATAAATTGAGATTAGGTGAGCTTAACAAGAATGCATAAAATAAGTGCATGCTATCATTAACCTACATTCAAACAAACATGTTGACCAAATCCTCATTATCCCAACAACATACATGGAGACACAACTAACATTGTCATTCATTATTTTTAGGTCCCACTTTTATGAAAGACTTCAAATGTCACCCTAATGTCACGTTGGC
Organism: Torreya grandis; assembly: GCA_037957365.1. Lineage (NCBI taxonomy): Eukaryota > Viridiplantae > Streptophyta > Pinopsida > Cupressales > Taxaceae > Torreya > Torreya grandis. The sequence continues at coordinate 159,301 of JARHVA010002440.1, forward strand.
ATCCATCACATGGCATAATCTAGCTACCATAGTTGGAACATTAAATATGAATATCCCAAAATCATGAACATTTCTATTATTATTTAAAAATACCAATTAATTTACCCTATTACCTAAGAATGCATAAACATAAACTCAATCCTTACACTTAAAATGAGTTCATAGAGATCACAAAGAAGGAAAGAGTTCATATAAATCCTACCACTTCTTAATGCTAAGTATTCTTTGTAGACTGTCAAGCTCACCACAACTACTACAAAGTAATTGTTTTACTTCTAATTCAACCCATATCCCTTATCTAATCCTCATTTCTTTGGGAAGATCTATATTATTTTATTTTATTTACTATTCATGGAGTCTAATATGTAGTTTTAGGTTCTTTATATGTTAACCAAGTATTTAATAATATCGCCATATCTTGTGTTTTGAAATGTATGCATCTCTAATTTTAAAAAGTGTTTTACATTTTCTCAATTTAATTTTCCTCTATATTTTTTGTATTGAAATGTAGCATCTTTAATATGGATATAAATATCTCAATATAATTTCATCATATATTAAACATAACATATTAGTGCCAAAGGATATATATGAGATTCTAAGATCATATTCTCTTGGGTAATTTCTTGATATTATAGATGTGCATTGAAATACATTATTAGTAATATCCTTGCAAGCCTATTATGTATAAGTATGTGATAAATTAATGGATTCATAGGTGGAGTAGATGACTCATTTGGTGCAAGGACCATCTAAGAAACAATATCATACATGGAGACCACATGACAAAAAAAAATCACTAATATTCACAAATAATTTATTCCCCAATTCCTGCATCTCCCACCCAAGGAGAACTAATTTTTATGAAAAAATGATAGATGTATCTCATCCTCTTTTATGTGTGTCTATGGTTGTAACTATGCCTCATATAAACTAACCCATAATTATAATTGCATATTCTATTTTCTAGGTCAACAATTTATACATCTAATATTAAAATAAATAACATTAATTTTAAATTTAAGAATATGGATCGATATTAAAATTAGTAAAATAAATAATTTTAAATGACTCTTATTGTATGAATGGATTTATATTTCTTCACATCATAACAATATGGACAAATATTGTGGGGTTACACTCTATGTTTAATACAATTCTCCTAATTTTTCATATAATTTTTATCAATTGAAGCTCCAACTTAAACGTAAATTATTTACCTTATGCATATTTTACTTTTACAAATTATCAAATATTTTCATTAACCACTATTCCATTTTTCCTTACTACATGAAATCAATAAGAGATGATAAAATAAAAGACAATTGAGTGAGATTAGAGACTTCAATCCATAAGTAAACATTAACTATATTGATGCCAAAAACAAAAACTGAGAGCATGATTCAACATAAATGAGGATCATACATAATTATTCATACAATATCTTGGATCCATCTCCAAAGTGATTGATTATGTTTACAATCCTAAATAAATTTCATAATTTTTTTTGTTGTCACCAGCCTCTCTCCTAGTGCTTCACCAGGATATACGATATCAAAGGTGTGATGTTTTTAAAATCATTTAGTGTGTCTAAAATACTAAATGCATGTCATATGTTTTTTTTACCACACACCATGAAAACAAATGACAAAGTGTTACACAAAAAATATAGTGCTTCCAAAAGTAGCTCTCTTAAGAGCATACTTCACCATAACAAAAAAATTGACCTATAATGACTTTTATATTATCTTGGACCTCAATTTAAATTATTTTTTTGTGTGTATAATATTAAATACATGTCATATAGTGTTTTCAACCACTTAAAAATAATTTAATTCACCTTATGCTCATAAAGGTTAACATGTCTTTAACCCAAAATTGCCTCAATCCATCTAAAATTTTATGTCATACATGTTTATTTCTTACCATATATTAAAAATTTATTAATTCATATGTTATTAAACAATATCCTATCCTTCTTCAGGAGTTGTTGGTAAAAAATCAACCATGCAAAAATATTCTAGTAGCCACCTTACTTTCACCACAAATCTTGAATTTTATTCAACTAATTGTACATGAAATAGTTCCTATAGAACTTACCACCTTGTTCTTCTATGGTAGGATTTTAATGTATGTTTTTAATTCAAATATTTCATATACCACTATGAAGTGAGTCTTGTAATAGTTGAAATTTTAGATAAGAGCATTCATGATATACAAGGTAAAATTTATCCCCACTTCCAAGTTTCAACCTTTCCATGGGTCGTTTATGTATATATGAATATGTTCAATTAGATGTGACCATGTATATAATATAAATTATAAATATCTCATCAATATGAAAAATGATTGAGTAAAGGCATAAAAATAGTAAAAACATCCCATTTAAAAATGAAAATAATTTTTAAAATCTTACCTACACTAACCTACCTATAATGATTATTTAGAAACCTCTCTACACATGCAAGAAAACCAAATGTGGTAAGTCTATACCACTTTTATCTTGGGAATCGCTTTTCACATTTTCAGTAGGCCTTTAGTCACTATTTTTTAAGTTTGGCTTATGTGATCCATTATTGATGGAGATGTAAAATTATTAATCACATGCTTGACATTTTAAATACTTTAGATAAGAAAATCACAAAAGTTCACATCATTATCACCATGAAAAATAGGATTCTCAGTCTCCTTTGATTGATAACCTATTGATTGTTTCAAAGAATCATGAACTTTTATAAATGAGAGAGTAAAAATTTATTCTTATTTTTTCAAAAATTCACTTGCAAATTGAGAATTTCATAGTGTGAGACTTAAAATGTCACCAAGGCTTACCATGCTATAGAAAATATAAGTGGAAAAAATAAAATACAAGGTTTAACTATTTAAGATCCCATTTAGAGGATATTTATGTTTATGGTATTTGGATTATAAATATAAATAAATTAATATGAATCAATCACATAACTATATGGGAAAATGGAAATATTACTAAAACTCTATAATAGAAAAAATAAGTACAAATAAAATTCCATAGAAAGATAACTATGAAGAACTTTCAATACATTATGCATGCTTATAAAAAAAAAAATTATAAAATATTAGATGAGTATTTATCTATACCCTATATTTTACTAATTAATAAATGAATATATTAGTCTCTTCGTAGCCTTTTCTACCTCATATGAATTATCTTATATTTCTCATCCACAACAATAAACTACAAACACACTTCATATGTTCTATCTCTCATTTAAGCTTCTTCTCTAGACTAATTCCTTCCCTTATATTAATCAAATCAATAATTATGAAAAATATATATCCAAATGACTCACTGAAAGAAGAGATGAAGCTCATTATTCATTGGTGTATATGTCCAAAACCCCTTTTTACATATATGTAGTCCATAGTTAATCAACATTTATATAATTATATCAAAGCATTGACTATAGGGATAAATTTAATGAATTCATAATTTTTTCTTGACTATAAGAATATATTTTTGCAATATTCAATGTGAAATATAAATATTATTTTTAGTATTTAAAAGCGGTTAAATACAATGTTATATGCAAGAGAAAATATTTTAATGATAGATAAAAAAAAGAAATGAAGCAAAGGGGGTGTTGTGATGTTTCTTGATTTTGTTGTGTATGACTAACTAGTGCATGTGTATAAATGAAGTAGTTTAAATTCTAATATTTAATTTTTTTTTGTAATTTATTTCCAACATTTGTAAGATGCGTAACAAAATATATTTATTGGTTAGTGATCATTGTAAGTGAATGAATATTAAAATTAATATGTTTTTTTATTTAGGGTAAAGGGTGGGTTTTTTGTAAATTGGGACCCTAACCTTAGAAAAGAAACAAAAAGACAAGGTCTAAGAAGCCAAATACTATAGAAATCATGGCAACACCATATAACATAACATAACAAGAAACAAAGACAACTATAAAATAGTTGTCAATGACCCACTAAAATACCTAAAAGTTTGAGCTCAAAGTCTAAAAAAAAAATGAACTTGTCCTCTTTTCACCATACTAACTATTTCAAAACTAATGATAAAGTTTTTCCACAAATTCATTATGGTCTTTCAACCTATGATCCTTTCATAGTATTTTCCTTTCCAGATCTTAGGATCATATTAGAAGGTTTGACATTATTTTTTCCTCAACCCATTTTATTGCAACCAACCATGGTCCATTTTTTCACATTCCCTTCAATTGGAAAAATAGGAATGCTAATACAAAAGGAATCAACTCATTTAGATTTTTATGGTATATATGTTGGTTAAAAATCTATATTAGGTTCACAATTATTTTTTGTTTCTAAAAATATTCTATCACATTTAACAGGATATGATAACACATTCTCTTTCCAAGGCACCTCATCCTTCAGACCCTAAGGAGTCTTAGGCACTTCACGAGTTCAATTAGAATCCACATTTTCCCAATAATTATGTTTCTAAAAGGGCATCCTTCTACCAATAGATAACCCTCTTCTTCTTAGAGAAATTACAATTTGAAGCCAAATTTCTTGAAGATAAACATTTCCTACAGTGAAAAGACAATCCCTCTTAATCGAGAGATTGTTTCCAAGTGTTATCCTTAATGTTAAGCTCAAAAAAATATAGAGATCTATATAAAAATCCATATTAATAAGAATTCTACCATACGTACGATGACACAATTTGTAATAAATATAATTTACCTTCATAAAATATTATAAGGAATTTCCCACTGATTTAAAGTAATATAAAGTCTAAAACTAAAGTGACAAGTGAGGTAACCTTACCCATATCAGCCTAAAATTCAAATTTTTAGTGAGAGGGTTAAAATCAGGAAACCATGACTTGAATAATAACACATTCTATTCCTAGCTCCATATTTTTTCCTTCACAATCGCTTCATGATCCTTAATATTTTTGAAGATAACCATAAAAAAGCCCCATGCAGGTGGGAAAATGTCTAGTGAACCTTTGATACAAGGACAAAAATTCAAGAAACAACAAATCATCCCAGATTCAGCTAAGATTATCTCTTGCTTTGAGACTATACAAAGATTTTCTACTTAAAATTAGATCAAAGGATGGATATAATAGTTTTTATAGTATTTGAATACCTCCATATAGAATTTAATTCAACAATCCTAGTTTCCTCCACATAGGAGGGCTGTTTGTCCTCATTAAAAAGGACTTTGCCCTGGTCTAGATGTGAAATTATGTCACTAGGTAAAATCCCTTTAGCTTCAATTAAGGGATAAAGTAAGCAAACATAGCACTCAATCTCACCAAATGGCTCCGCCACCACAATATATGAATGAAATAGAGCTAGATCATGTTTAACTATAGCCTAATCTTCTCCTTCCCCTTCAATGATTCAGATTGCAAACATTTATCTTCAACTCAATTCTCATTTCCCACCATGTTACAAGTCATCACTCCATCATAGTGATGGAACCTTAAAATTATGTCCATAGCTTGTATCTCTTATTTTATTATTCATCCCAGTCCTAGATTTATTATAGAAGCTTACATTTCCTCACATTTTTTAGGGTATTTGGAAAGAGATAAATGATTGACATTCAAATTAAAATGTTATTAAATACCTAAAATTTCATTATAATGTAGTATGATAAATTATTAGGTAATGAGGGTTTTTTAAATTCTTCCCATTATATTACATTGATAGAAAGACTTCGCTGATATTTCTAATTTCATCAAGAAAGATATGTTTGTGTGGTGGTTTATTCTCAAGTTGTTGTTACCAAGATGAATGGGAGAGGGATCTTGTAGGAGGTCTCTTGAGTAAATTAAACAAGGATGCCATTTTAATGTATGTTTTTTTTTCATGATATTGATATCCATTATGAAAATGAATCTATTAAACAAGGAACATTACATGAGGAATGAAAGGAAATATTGGAAATTAATGCAGATGAGTTAAACATGCCTAGTTTTTAAGATGTGCCCATAGAGTCTTCTAAAGTAGAAAAATATTTTGGTGTCATGTTTGATTTTGGAGTTCATGAGACTATTAAATGTTTCAATTGTAAGGTCATACATTTTGTATGTGATGTGATTCAAATTTATTCCTGAGACTATTAAATGTTTCAATTATGTAAATAGGTGTTTCATGTTTTGGGAATATGCTTACAATTGCTACATTATTCAATTTTTCATTATCCCCTTCATATGTCTATTAACATATAAATTCAAAAAAAATCAATGAATGTAAATTAGTTTTTCAATATACAAGTTAGCTTTCGAATGGCATCTTAGTGTTACATTATAATTTTTTAGAATGTTTACACTTGTATTAATTAATTAGTGGTAGACCTATTCTCTCTTTTCATCATTATGACAAGTGATTATGATTTTTAGGTCATTAAATTCTATTTTTTTGTTCACATTTGAATGGGAATGTTTTAGTTGTCTTAATAATTCTTATGGCCTAGGTTTATGGTCATTAGATAGGATAATGTTCCTTGGATCTGCAATTTACTAGATTCTAAAAATCATTGGATCTACCATATAACATGGGATATGAGTGTTAAAAAACTTTTTGTAATTAATATTTATCCAAATATCTACTTTGAAATTTATGATAAAGTGAATCATTTTAGTAAAATTGAAATTATCATAAATGTAAATAGAATTTCTAAGTTGAACCATGTTTGCTTTTTAGTTATGAATGTATGTCATATTTTGACACAATTCTTTTTATGTGTTTTTGTATAATAATTATTTATTTTTTTTCATAATGGAATAAGGAACAAATGTAGTTATATTGTATCAAAAATTAATAATAATAATTTCCTTTTAAGTTACAAGAGTTTTGAATATTGATTTACATATCTCTTATCTTGTAGATTTTATATCAAGGTAGAATATCAAAGATATAACATCAATATGCTCAAAATATTAGAAATAAAATAATTTTTTTCATCACATATGACATAAATACTCTATCTTAAAAAGGTTTTCCAGTGATCAAAATAGGATAAATTCCATGTCATATGAATAATCTTATGCCATTAATTCCAAAAGACATAAATATAATTCTCAATATACGGAACATGGTGGTAAGAGAAAGGGTATATTTGTTTTGTGTTACAATAATGTATATCTGAAAGATTAAATGCCATATGAAAGTATCAATTTTCTCACATTAGTATAAAGGAATCATTTTGAGTTTTTCATCCATTATTTTTATGAATGGCCTAAGTTTAATGAAATCCTATATGATTTCTGGAATAAGCATAATGTTATTCCACCTTAAATTAGACCATTATTGGAAAAATTAATGTGTACAAAGGTTTCTAATAATCATGTTAAAAATATAAACCATAATTAATGAAAAAATATCTTCATTGGAATGAAGATTCCTTTCATAGTTCATTTTGAACTCTTTGGTGTTCATAACCATGAATCCAACACAATAATAATCCAACCAACTCATCCTATAAGTGCATTATTTAAAATATTCATAATATATATTAAACCTAATTTATCTACCAACATAGCCAAGATGAAAGATTTTACCACTGGATACTTTATACATCTGTCCACCTATCCAATCTATTGACAAGGAAATTTACTCTCATATTGGTCAATATGAATATGTTGACACTATTTAGACTATTCAGAGGTCTAGTCATCACATGATTAGGTGTACTATTGATAGGGTATGTATATCAATGTCTCACCACACTAAATTTGTTTTCTGATATAAAAATTCCATTTTAACATTTCCAAAGTAAAATTTATGAAATCTTAATTATGTTGACTGCACATGCTTTCTAATCCTATATTTTCTCATCTTATATTTAATTTTTTTATTGACCTTTATGTGTTTTTTTTGGAATTAATGAAAATAATTTATAATCAAAACTTGTTTTAAATTTATGAAGAGCCTATACTAGGCCATTTTATCACTAAAAGGTAAATTTAGTTTAATTTTCCAATTATTTTCATGCCCTACTCCAAAGCTACAATTTTAGCACTGTTAGAGGACACCAATTAATTTTATTGACTTTGGTAATTACTTTTTTGATTTATATGAGGTATATCTAAATATAATCTACAATAGTAGTGTTTCCTTTTATAAATTGTTTCAAAAAATCTGAATATAAACAGTTTTTGTAGATGAAAATAATGTATTTTGTCAATGTAATCATTGATGTTTTAGTCAAACGGTTATTACATAACATCACATAGTTTTTATATGTTACATAGTTTTTAGTTAGGAAATGTTTTGAGTGGATTTGGGTTTAGTTTCATTGATTTTTTTATGTTATTACAGTTAGACCCATGGAAATAAATTTTTGAGTTTGTTCCCTACACTTGTGTGACAATGTCATTGATGCACAAAAAAATATCATCATGTCTTTTATTTTTTAGATTTAGTTGCTATGCAATTTTGGTATATTTTACACCCAAACACCTTTAACTATATCATTTTGTATTTATTATTTTTACTTTGTATGCAATATCATTCATTGTGTATTCAAGATTCAAGCACTTATATGGTACAATGCCTAAAACCATGTTTTGATCCACAACACTACAATATTTAGAAACAAAATGAAATGTAACATTCATGAGATATGATTACACCATTTATATACAATAATATATGATTAATAATTAATTTACAACTTGATAAATAAGTAATGCATAATCATGACAAAAACAATTTAATGCACATGTTAAAATTAGAAACTATTAGTAAGTTCCATAGTATAGGGACCTCGAAAGACAACATTTTTTTTTCTATAACTAAAATTTAAAAAAATAATTAACCCATTTAAACTCTATATATTACTCACACAAACTAAGAAAATCCTATCATCTATTTTTATAACATAACCATACTCAGAGCTACAAAAACTCTATTAAATAAAACACTATCCCTGAAAACAAACTTGTCATTAGAGTCATATAAATATTTGTGCTTCTGCACAAAACTCCAAGTTCTATTTTAAAGGTATTTGACCATTAGAATATCAACAAGTTAAGTAAATAATCAATACAAAAATGGGTTATTTATAGTTTTTTTAATTTGTTGGATTTTTATTCATATATAAGTGAACACAAATAATCTTGTAATACAAAATATAGATGTTTTCAAGTCAATAAAATACATATAAATATTGATCCAACCAATAAAAATGTTTATAATGTTAAAAAATCAATAAATAAGACAACATTCAAATAAGGAAGAACATGCCCCCACGTTATCACTTTTGGAAATTGATGAAAAATGTACAAACACAAAATTGAGTGAGAGTGATCAGTTTTTTTGTTAGTGTTATTAAAAATTATGAAACCAAGAGTGATAATCCTTTTATTAGTGTGACCAATTACTTATGTTGATTGTGTAGCTCAAGGAAATAATTTTCTATTTATAATCATTTGTATAAAATTATATGATTTTAAACTTAAAGCTATAAATTAAAAATCACATCATTCTCAACTTAGAGATATAAACTGAAAATGATATCATTCTTAACTTAGACGTATAAATAAAAATGATATCATTATATAGGGAGTTATATTTAGTTTTGTAAGATCTTAACTAAAATAGCACATTTATTTTTTTCATTTTGATTGTAAGAATTATATCATTTAAGATCACCTATAGAATATTTCCATGAATGTATGAACTTATAAAAAATCATGCATATAGGTATCTTGACTGGGATTTCTATTCAATGAAATAAATAAATATTTATAAAAAATAATTTTCATTTATGGTAATCAATTATAGGTCAACATCTTGTATTGATAATGATTTGGGATTAATGTCAATCAAGACCAAGTATAAATTTTCTTAGGACCTTAGAAATAATCCTTTATGGAAGTCAACCATCCGTATTCTAGTCAACAACAATACAATAATTTATAACATAGTGAAACTAATCTTGGTAATGTATCAATATAATATGTTATAATAAACCAAGTACTCATTTCATTCACTTGTCCTATTATTTTCCTTAAATTACACATAATGCATAACTAATTATCATTTTTAATCTTCAGAATGGCACAATTACTTTGAATCATATGGTAAGCATACCCTCACATGATCTAGTATGCTTCCTTAACATTTTGTATCTCTTTTTTGTAAACTACAATCATTAAATCTTATTTTATTTGTAGGGACTTGATTGCCTCTCCCTTATACACACAAAGTGCTTTAGTGTATGCATTGACAATATTAAGATTGCGACATTTTATTTCAAATTCCATATTTTCACCCCTAAGTGTGAGATTTTTACAATGTAACTCCTCTATCTTCATGGAAATTTTATCCAAGACTTGTTCTTCTTAGCAAGTGCACTTTCCATATTTCTAATGGTTATCCTTTTATTTTGAATAAGGTCATACAAAAACTAGATTTCCCCTATTAAATAACTATTTTTAGTACCCTCGGTGAGAGCTTAACCCCAATACGATCTACAAACATGATACCATCACATCTCATTCTCATAAGAATTTATTCCATGTCTCCCATCATTTCACCAATTTCATTATCATCTTAATTTCTAGGGATCCATGTAAAAAATACGTGGATGTGTGAATTAGGACATTAAATTAACATTTAGGTTACACAACCAAATTAAGACATAACAAAATCATAACATATGTAAAATACATGAATTAGGATATGGAAAATATAAATTAATTTATTGGGATTTATATTGTATTCAATATTGATTAAATTAATTTGTAAAAGTCGAATAAATCAGTATTCCTTTACTTTCCATTATATTAGGATTCATGACTAGAAAAATAGGTAAATGCCATATGCCACCATAAATAGTGTGTATATCCTATAAAACTAAACTTATTATTAGTGTATTTTTAAAATATATGAAAAATGGGATAACTTATATCCAAATGACTTTATAAATTTGGGAATGTTTCAATTGTTCCCAAAGTGATAGGTGAGCTTAAAATATTTTCATGAATGTATAATTAATACATTTATAAAAATACATATTCTATCATAAAATTTAGATTTACCATCCTTCATTAAGGGTATTTAACGTAATAGCATAGATAGGTCTATCATGAGTATAAATTGATGACAAAACAATTTAGGTAAAATTGTCACTAGTTTTTTTAAGACCACATCTTAACTTCTACATGTTAGTATGATGTTTTCTAAATACCCAAAAAAGGAACCTACATAAACAAAAAATCCTTACAAGGAGTGTTGTCTCTTTCTAAACATAGTTAACTTTATAAATAACACATTTTTGTATCCATATCGATAGAAACTGTTGTCAAATATAAATAGAAATTAGATTAAATGGACTATATAATATCTAAAGTATTTTGAAAAAAATAACATATATTTATTTGTAACTCCAAATTACTATTGGAAAAATTCAAAAATGGAAATTCAGACTTGATGGGGAGAATAACATCAATTTTTTTTGTCAAATTGATATTATTTCATAATTTACCAACAACTAAATAATTAACAACCTATAATATTTAGGCCTACTATTTACAACAACTACATGTTTCTATGATATTATTCCTAAAATTTTCAAAACCATTGTTGATTATATTTTATGCAAAAAAATCATCAAGAATTTATTTGAAGTAAATTATGATAAATGTATAATAGGGAGGTATCATATCTTCACATATTTTAATATCACATTGTGATTTTTGCATTATTCACTAATAATTATCAATAAATATGAATTCTGAATTACTAATTTTTTGTTGTGCATTATGAAATAATCTTAACTAGCCTTCATTTGATTTGTATGGATCTCTTCAGGTGGAAATATTTTTAAATATTTTGTAATCACTCTTTTTGTATATGTTTACCAAAACCCATCAAATATTCCCACTTATCCTATCCACCTCTTAATTATACTTAATTTGGAAACCCTAACCTCCTTTTACAATGGAATTTAAAAGTATGAGGGTTAACTAAAAAAACATTATAATAGGCAATAAATGCATGAGTATATCCATGAAATTCCTATAAAACACAAATCCTCAAGAAATATATAAAGCATAGATCATGAGATAAGAAAAATAATGAAAATATAAATATTTGTAAAGTTAAATTATAATGCACTCCTGAGAAAGATGATAAAATAAAGAGTAAGAGTTTGGGAAGGAAACTAAATGTATATAATATAATGTTAAAAAAATATCAAAATGAAATGAAAAAATAAAAAAAAGCATGGTTAGAAAAATTACAATTTTTTTTTTATTTTTTTTATTTTAAGCTATTAAATCTCAGGGCCCAATCACTACCCAACACTACCTATGGTAAAAGCAAAACTTGGGTATTTAACTGGGGGAGTTGTGGGAGGGGGAAAGTAAATGATCCCTTCTAAGTAATAAGATAGTTTAGTAATTTAAACTAGAAAACATCTTACAATCAAGAATAGTGATAGATAAAAAATAGTAAACTAATGTACGGAAATATGGGTTCTCAAATAGGTACATGGAAAACCATGAATTGAGATTTTAGATCAAAAGAATCAATAATAAATGTTAATTAGTGAGTGACGACTCACATATCTAATTAAAAATACATTTTTAGTGGTACATGTATATATAAATTTCATAGATTAATCAAATATTTTGAACATTTTTTACATGGCTGATTTTGAATTAGATAAAGATCTAAAACTTGTCCTTGTAAAAGTAAGAATAAAGAAACCACATCAAATGAGAAAATTGAGATGGTAGGAAAATTAAAAAAAAAAATCATTTCCAAAGCATAAGTGATGTCAAAAATGAAGTGGGATAATAATAAAAAATTATTAATGAAAAATAATATGCTTTAAGAATCAATTAGAGGAGAAGAAGAAAACATTAACAAAAAAGAAAACATATAAACTTATAATTAGAAAAATTACTTGTCCTTGACTATGGCAGATTAGTTCCTAGCACATAAGAAGCTTAAAAACAAAATATAAGTTCTCTAAGCATCCTTAGACATTTACATATAGTTATAACCACATTCCTCTATCTAATATATAATCCATAGAAATATGAAAACCTCTATTAACATACTAAATGATGATTCACAAGAGATATCTAATTAGTCATGGTCTTCTAACACACTAAGTATTTTATCCAAAATTGTAATTTACCTTAAAGTGAAAGTATCACAAATAAAATTTAGATGTTACCTATATAGCGTAATATTCCTTAAGAGTTTATGATTTTCAAGTGAAGTATGGGTACATTGAAACATATTTTATTTGACAACCACATAACCTAAAAGAAGCCTAATAGTATAAGGACACTCACCTGAGTATGAGATTAAAAAATACATCATCATAGTGTAAACATGAATAATATTAAAAATTACTTGAGAGGTTTGATAATAAACCATAATACATAAGCTCTAAGATATCCAAAATATTTACAAGTAGAATAAAAACTACCTTGAATATGTAACTCTATCATGATTGATGTGTTTTGTTAAAGTTTTTTAGTCCTTGTGCTCCCTCTTCCTCTTTGTTAAAAAACACTCCATAGACATTTTATAAGGTGTTGTGTGAGTTGAATTAATAAATAAATAAATACATGAAATGAAACAACTGGAGGGAAAATAAATAAGTCACAGACAAAATCCTATATTCCACTCCATCCCATTGTTAGGATAACATAGAACATATATTTATCCACAAATCACATACAAGAGAAACTATGATATGAATCAATCACACATATATAAAATAATCATAAACATGCACAAAAGGAAACATAAAATTTAAAATGGTTCACCCAAGATGGGCTACATCCACCAAACTTGTCCAGTATATTAATTCCAGTAATACAAGGGAGAAATAAATCTTGCAACAAAACATGTTACACGTCTTTACCTTTTCTACCTCCTCTCTATGTCCAATATCTTTCATCTCAACCATGTAATAATACATTTTAAGGTAAAATACACCTAAACATAACCTCTACCATTAGATCTAGAAACCTTTAATCAATGACCCAAATCGACTACAAAATTATACTTTTATAAGGGGATTTTAATAAAAAAATTGCTTCAAGGGCACTGCCATCAAACCCCCACCAGGGTCCACAACCCTAGACTCCCCACTAGGGGGATAACCCCCTTGGACCCCAAAAATAGGGTAACCCCCCTTTGCAACCCCTTCTACCATTGTGGATACAAATAATGGGATACAAAACCCAACTAAAATAACATCAAATTTTTAACCTCTGATCCTGGAAGACAATCAAGATCCACACCTAACAATCTCTCACTCAGAGACTAATTGTAGCAACTCCACTGCTACTACATCCACTATAATATCTAGACCTGGATAAGTTTATTAATTTAATTATCATCCATGAAGACCAATTGAAGCTAAATAAATATTCAACTTCTCTCTAGTAACTACCTTGGTCATCATATTTGTAGGATTTTTACTGGTTGCATCTTCTCCAATTTTAGTTGCTCTTCCTCTATCACTGAACAAATGAAATGATACCACAACTAAATATGCTTTTTTTTGGAGTGAAAAGATAAGTTTTTGGCTAGATGGATTGCACTCTGATTGTCACTATATAAAGGACATATTTCTTGACTATGTCCCAATTTTTCCATTAACCTCTATAACCAAATTATTTCCTTGATTGCTTCTTTAACAGTAATATAATTAGTCTCTATGGATGAAATTGCCACAATATTTTGTGACCATGATACCCAAATAACTATTGTACCACCTATTGTAAACACATACCCTATAATGCTTCTTCTACCATCGAAGTCACCTGCCATATATGAGTCAACATATCCCTATAATGTCACATTGGATCCACCATAGCTTAACATTGTATCTATGGTCCCTCCTAAGTAACAAAGGATCCATTTTACTACCTTTCAATGTTCCTTTCCTAGATCAATAATGAACCTACTCACCACTCCCACTATATGTGTAATGTCTGGCCTCATACACAACATTGCATACATTAAACTACCAACTACTAATGAGTATGGAATTTTAGACATTAGGTTCTTTTATTTTTGTTTTTTAGGACATTGTTCCTTTATTAATTTAAAGTGTGAAGCCAAAGGTGTCCCAACTTATTTTACATCATGCATATTAAATCTCTCCAATAGTTTTTTGATGTTCTCTCCCTATGATAATTCAAACTTTTTATTCTTTGTATCTCTAGTTATTCTCATACTGAGGATCTATTTATTTGCACATAGATCCTTCATAGAAAAGCTATCACTTAACTGTTTCTTGAGTACATTAATATTGTGAATTTTGGAACCAACTAAAATCATATCATCTACATATAAAATCAAAATAATGTAGCTTCCATTTTCAAAACTTTTAAAATATACACAATGGTCTGAATGACATCTACAACAACCCTCTTCTATCATAAAACTGTCAAATTTCAAATACCATTGTCTTGGAGCTTCTTTTATTCCATACAAACTCTTCTTCAATCTGCACACCATTTTATCATTACCTTTGACTTTGTATCCTTGTGGCTGCTCCATATATATTTATTCCTCCAAATCACAATGAAAGAATGCAGTCTCTACATCCAATTGTTCAAGGTGCATATCTTCTATTACTACCAAACATAAAACATCTCTTATAGAAGTCATTTTAACTATTGGAGAAAATATTTCTTCAAAGTCTAAGCATTTATTTTATACAAAACCTTTAACCACCATTCTAGCCTTAAATTTATTTTTACCTTTGTTCTCCTCCTTTATCCTATATACCCATTTATTCTACAATGCCTTCTTTCCTTTGGGAGGCTCCACCAAATCTGATTTCTAGTTTTCCATTAAAGCATCATAATCCTCATCCATAGCTTGTTCCCACTTATCCTTGGCATTGATCTGCACTACTTTTTCATATCCATCTATATCACGACCATAAATAAGTAATAAATAACATAAATAAGGATTAAAATGATCAAGTGGTCTACTTACTCTTGCAGATCTTTTAACTATGGTTTGAAGTACCTATTCTTGTTACATATTTTGATCAATAACTTCTAGGACATATTTTTCTATAATGTCTTCTAATATTGTATAATCCCTTTTATATTCTTCTTGCTTCTTTTTCTACAACTGATCCTTATACATGACTTTTTCATGCAACACAAAATCTCTATTCCTAATTATTTTCTTATCTTCCAAATTCCACAACCGAAATCCATAACCATCAATTATATAACCAATAAATGTGTATTTTTGAGACTTATCTTCTAACTTATTCCTATGATCTTTATCAATATAATAAAATGCCTCACAACCAAAAAATCTTAGAAAAGAATAATCTAACTTCTTTCCAGTCCATGCCTCCTCTGGTATTTCACCATCTAAAGCACTCAAAGGTCATCTATTTATCATAAAATCTAAATTAGTTACAACATCTGGACAAAAATGTAAAGGCAAACTTCCACGCAATCTCATGCATCTGGTACACTCCATAATAGTCTTGTTCATTCTTTTTGACATAATATTATGTTGTGGTGTTCTTGGAACTATTTTTTGTCTATGAATTCTACTTTCTAAATAGTAATTGTTAATAGCATTAATGTAATACTTACCTCTATTATCTAATCTGAGAAAGTTTAGTTTTAAACCTATTTCATTTTCAGCTAAAGCTTTCCATTTCTTGAATGTATCAAAAACATTAGAATTCCTTTTTATACAATATATTAAAACCTTCCTAGTTGCATTATTAATAAATGTAACATAATAATTTGAACCACCAAGTGGAGATACTTGAGCTGGTCCCCATACATCCATATGCACAAGCTCTAACTTTTACTCCTTCATTGGTTCAACCCTGAAAAAATTCACATGTTTTTTTCCCATATACACAATGCTCAAAAAATTATAGATCCAATTATTTCAGACCTATTAGTTTATATTTTGTATGTATGGTCTTCATTCCCTTTTCACTCATGTGGCCAAGTCTATGATGCCACAAAGATGCATCTTTCCCTGTAGTAGCTACAACACAAGATGAATTTACATTATCTTTAGACAAACATAAAGTGCCTACTTTATTACCTTTTTAAACCATTAAGGAACCCTTTGTAACCTTTCATGATTAGGCTATAAATGTGAACACACAACCTTCACTACTCAACCACCATGAAAAGATCAAATTTATCCTCATGCTAAGAACATGCCTGACATCCTTCAACACCAAAATGTTTCCATTATATAATTTATCTTGAACACTTCCTTTTCCAATAATACTATAGGTTTCATCATCACCAAGGTAAACATTCACATAATTACCTTGAACATAATATATAAAAAAAATGTCTATGGGGAGTAGCATGAAAAGAATCACTTGAATCTAAAATCCAAGATTTAATAATATTATCCAAAGATAGTATAAGAGCATCTTATAGTAAATCACCTACTACATTTGCTTCTTGATTACCTTCATGTTGGTACTTACTCAATTTATCCTTTTAAAATCAACACTCTTTCTTTGTGTGTCCTATCTTGCCGCAGATCCAACATTCCATCTTGCTTCTTGATTTAGATATTGCACCCCCTTTTGATTTTCCATGGTTTCCTCTTCCTCTATTATTTTTCCTTCCTCTCTTCTCCACTATTAATGCATTTATAGATATGGATGTTTCACCTATGATTTCCCTTCACATTTCCTCTCTTAGGATAACACCCAAAACATATTCAAACTTTAGTTTAGAATTATTAGACACAGAGTTGCTAACTGCCATTACCAAACTATTATAGCTTTTATGTAAGGAACAAAGAATGAGAAAATCCCTAAATTCATTTTCAAAGTCAATATTTATAGAATGTAACATACTAGTAACCATGTTAATCTCATTTAAATTATCTTGTACTAAACCATTTTCATATTGAATAATTTTTAATCAAAAATATTTTATTTGAGGCATAGGGTTTTTCATATAACTTGCCTAATGCATTCATAAGACCTTTTCTTATCTTTTCTTGTGATATATTGAATGCTATAGAAGATGGAAGGCATAACTATATGGTTCCAAGGGCTTTTTGATCCAATATTTTCCAATATTCATCTGACATTGTTGATGGCTTATCGGCTTGCCCTTTAAATGGCTAATATAGAGATTTATGGTAAAGGTAATCCTTCATTTGCATCTTCCACAATCTAATGTTTTATCCATTGAACTTCTCTCCCTTAGATTTATTTTCATCTACCATAACTCCCACTCGAGGTAAAACCCTTTTCTTCTTTTGATTTAAAATTATGTAAGCAAAACATTTGCTCTAATACCACTTGTTAGGATAAAATAAAACATAGATTTATCCCTAAATCACATACAAGAGAAACTAATAAATGAGTCGATCAAACATACAAAAAATAATCATAAACATGCATAAAATAGGAGACACCAAATTTAATGTGGTTCACCCAAGATGGGATATATCCACAAAACTTTTCCAATACATTATTTCTACTAATACAAGGGAGAAACAAGTCCTAAAACAAAACTTGTTAGACCTCTCTACTTTCTCTACCTCCTCTCTATATATAATATCTTTCATATTTCATCTCAACCATGTAATAATACAATTAGGACAAAAAAAAACTAAACATAACCTATACCATAAGATATGGAAACCTTTAATCAATAGCCTAGATTGACCATGAAATCACAATTTCACAAGGAAATTTTAATAAAATTTTTGCTTTGGGGGTGTTGCCCCTGAACCCCCACTAGGGTGCATGGCCCCCAAACTCACCATCAGGGGGGATATCCCCCTGGACCCCACAAGGGGGGTAAACCCACTTTGAAAACCCCCATACCATCATAAATACAAAGAATGGGATCCAAATCCCAACTGAAATAAGATCAAAATTTTAACCTTTGATCCTGGAAGACAATCAGGCTCCACACCTAACACCCACAATGATTACATGAATAATTGTGAACATAATTATATCATTTAACCATGAAAAATAATTAAATACATTACTAGATGAAATATTGACCACCAAATAATTAATTAAATCATAGATAAATGAAACTCCTTATCCAAGATAAAAAATAAATGAATTACTTGTATTGAAATATCATATCCAAGGTAGTAGCTACTAATAAATATCCATGTCCATGGCATGGCAAAGAATTTTTTTGTAAAAGACAATAAAGTTGAAATGGAGATTAATAAAATGTGTGTATATGTCAACTTGCCATGAAGACACCTCCATTTGAAATTTTCAAGGTTGGAAAGGTTGAAAAGAATCAAGAATAATTCATCAACACAAATAAAAATGTTAATGGTTTGCTAAAAAAATGTGAATATCATACCACGAATAGATCATTCATAATGCTTTGGAAAAAATCATCTCATCTTCATCCAAATACTATATCAAATTAAAAGATAAAACATAATCAAAATATAAAATTTTAGGGTTCAATGAAACTAGGGAATAAAAATTATCTCTACCATGGATATCTTTGATGTTTTATGCACATTGCTAGTGAATCTATCAATACTGATATCGTTAAAAGCCCAAATACATATGAGTGGAATTTTTCTTGTAGTTTTTCCTTATAAATCCTAGCAAAGGGTAGTGGGTCTGCATGATCATATAAAACCCTCAAAATATTGATGAAATAATAGTTTTTTAGTGTAGTCACAACATCAAAATTTTTTCCCTGATCAACATATATTATAGTTTCTTTCACTTACATATAACCTAAGGCACACAACCACACATTGACACCATGGTGAAAACTATAATTATGTGTGGGAGAATAATATTTTTTATGGTTAAAACTATATTATTATTCTCATAATTTCTAACATTATCACTTGACAAAATAATAACCTTAGGGTCTCATCCTCGCTTTATGGCATTCCTCTAAAAAGGATCAATAAAGAATATTAGATCAACATTATTGAAAAATAAAATTATTATACCTATTTATTTATCCATATTCATTGAGTCTACTTATTTTTGGCATTTCATTATCACTAATTTATTTTTTTAGATTCCCCTCACAAACCCTTTTAAAATTCTATGAAAAATACTCATTTAGAGTAATGTCATCATCATCACTATAATAGTTTTGAGGGTCATATCTCTCAATTTTTTATGGTAATTTATCTATAAATATAAAAGTTGATATTTAAAAATGTAAAATTAAATTAAATTTTACTACATGCAAACCATTCAACACATTGCATCTAACTTGACATCTATTGTTTCTTTCAAATTGCCCATGATCCATCCTTTGTCTTTCTCACTCCATTTATTTATAATATTTTCTCTAACCTATCTAGAGTTTTCTTCTCTATTCCAACTTTGAACTTGAATCATATGTGATCATCTACTCATAGATAGCCTTTAAAGACATCTCTCTAAAATTACATAATTGGGAGACATTCTTTCTCATCATTCTTTATCTTTCCATGATATCCCTCTTACTAACACTTTGATTTTTTAAGATTAGGTGTATTGGTATGAATTTTGTTTGTATTTTAGTGTATGTTCTTCCCATTTTCTTCATTTTAATACTAGTGGTACCATCTTGGGGCCTCCTTTGAATGGGATACTGACCATGAATGTTAAGATGATGAGCATTCACACTGGCTAGTGACCAAAATAGATGACCACCATCAACATAAAATGTGTTTCAAGGGTGAAATAATAAATACTACAAATCTTACATACCCATATATCCAATCTTATATTTACCTCAAAATTTTCATTCAACAAATAATCCATTTTAGGTTATAAGTATAAAAAATGATTAAATCAACTAGTAACAAAAAATCATCCTAAAAAATAAGAAAAACTTCATACAAGTTTATGTTCCTCCTCCTCTAGATCATATTATAAGGCATTTGGAATCCATTCACTATGATCATCATTGTGAACATCCTCATCAACATACTCTTGAAGCTTGTCTAACTCCACCTCATCCTATCAAAAAGGTCAACATATACATTTTTAATCCAAATATATATGGAACAAGAAACATCTATGAGCATGATGAAGGGAATGAGAACAAGTACAGCCAATGTGTACATTTTTTAGGATAAAGTAATTATGGGGTTCATTATTACCCTTATCATCATGGATCTATTTTTCCCCATTGAATTAAAATACAAAATAAGCAACATATTAAATCATAAGGTGGGTCAAAAGTTGTCTATTGTTGATTTTTATATAAATGAAAAAAGAAGAATCTATGAACATGATGAATAGACATCTCTCAAGAGAAAAAATTATTGTGGGGTTCATTAAAACACTCGTATCTTTAGCTTTTTTCTACCCCATCCTACTACAATACTAAACACAACATAACAAATCACAAAGTGGATGAAAAGTTGAAAATTATTAAGTATTATAGAAATGATAAAATAATATTAAATTTAGCATTACCAATAGATGGAGTATCATTAACAGTCAAATACTATTAGTAGCATTAAATTCCCAATGACTTTCCACTTTAGGATAGTGGAGGCCATGGAATGGTTGTCCATACCTAGTGGGAATCCCACTCCTACTAATGGATGCACCATTTAAAACCCTTGTATGATCTTTGATAAGTTGACATAAATGCCCAAACTTAGGGTATACATACAATGATGACAAGTTTATAATCTACTTCTTGTAAAACAATATATATAACAATTGATTGATATGAGGAATCACACTAAAAATTTTAATGTAAAAAATAAATGATAAAATTACATATGAGTTGCTCCACCTCACCATAAATTTCTTGTAAGAAATTATTTACTTATGTATGATCCATCATAAATATGGAACATTCAACATTCAAAGAATTATTTACCAACATACAATAATTTTAATAGATGTTAGTTTGGATTATGGTTTACAACATTGAATGGTATCTATGAACTACACAAAATATTCAAAATTTTCATTTCTATCCAACTTAAATGTTGTGCCAAAGTTTGAAGGACAAACTGATTAAGGTTTGGATATATATATTTATTTAAATTTTTGGTCTTCAAAGTGGAATTATTTATTTTCATTTTTAAATTGGCTATATACATAGTCCACACTAAAAATTTGTTCATGTTGAATGTTATTCAACACTACAAATTCATAGAGGTGGGAGAGTTTATTACTAAAATAAAATGGGAGACAATCCATACCAAGATACTAATCTTGACATTTGAGGTGCAAGGTTTATGCAAGAGGGATTCTCAACCTAAAAGATGCATTTTTAGAAATTTTTAATTGTGGTTAGCATAGGAAGAGTAATTTTATAAGTAGGAAATATGAATCAATCCTAGACAAAGGCTCTAATTATTTTAAATATGTGTTTATTAGTATCTATCCAAACTAACCTTAGAGAAAAACTGCAGTCACAATCTAAGGAAACATCGAATTCAAAAATCTATAATTCACTTATCAAGTTTGACCAATATATTCAAATAAATGATAATATTTTTATATTTATCAACAAAGGATATATTTTTTTTGATTATATTATTAAATTGGTTTGTTATTGATTCATTATGAGACACATTTGTTTTATTTTAGAACCATTTTAATCATTTATGTCGTTTCGTGTAACATAGATTATAAATTACAATAAAACCTTGTTTAGTTATAATTATGGAGGTCTACCATATTAAATCATATAATATTATCATATGTTGGGTTCTACTCATTCCTTTGATATTTTAACTACTATATTATATGTTTCTAGAAATAATTTAGGTTTCTAATGTCAATCCTATTTTTTCATTCATTTTATTATTCTAAGTGAGGATTCTACAAAGTTACTTTGAATAATGAGATAGAAAAAGGCATAGTTTTTAATGCTACTCATATTGTTGTTCTCAACATTATATTTGTTTCCTATTTATAAGGACTTCATTCAAAAACTATGGAATACATTAGTAGACTCTATGGTTGCTCAAGTGATTATTCATTATTTATGTTGCAAAATGTCTTGAGAATCATGAGCTCACCATTTTACATGGCTAAAACACAACACTTTTGCCCACAGTTTGAAGATTGGTAGAACACAACTATTTTATAATATATTTATGGGCCTTCATTATTTATAATTTTCACTACCCTATCTCTAACACTGGAATTAGATATTTTAGTGTGGAAATCTTTATTTAGTCATATGTTTGTTTAAATATAGGCTATTTTTTATTATTTTATCCCTTTTGATAATGGAAACTCCCAATACCAATCACATTCACTTATAATATTCATGGCATAATATAGATTCCTAACTTGGATTTTTTTTCGTTTTATGATATATATGAATTGTAGATAGGTTATATAAAACTTGTCTATAGATATTTTGATTGGATGTAAGTAGGGTAGTAGTTAAATTTAGATTAAAGTAGTAAGGAATGAAAAAAAATCATTTTAATCTTATATGAAATGTCTCATAGATGAGAAACCTTTGAGCCAAACACTGGAACAATATATGTGTGTAATTTATCCCATTATCAATCTCAATCTTGTATAATCCATTAGGAAGAAACATGAATTTGGGATACATGATGTAACATTTTTCAAATGATAGTAATAAAAAATAGTTTATTTTTTTATTTTTTAAATTAATTTTATGTCTATTCTATACTTCTCCCCAAAAAAAAATTTTGTTCCCATATGTTATTACTACCATCTTTCATTTGTAAACTTTTTGAGTGCAAGGTTTTACATATTTGAAATAGACCTCAATAAATAAAACCCAAGAGTGGATATACCTTCCACACTTATAGATATATAAAACCAAGGGAATATTCCTTATAAGGTTCCTATAGACATTTTTTATGGGTAGTCCACATGTGCAATAGATCTATAAAAGCAATCAAAATCTGCTATATCTAGATGTTCATTTAAGTGCGCTAACACCATAAATACCTTTGTATACAATAAATATTCAATTAGAAAAAATGCAGATATCTATAAGGATTTTCAAGTATACATATTTTTCCATTTACTAATTCATAATAAAATAGATCATCATCCAAGAAAAAATAACTTAGTCCCAAACCTATAAAAAATATTTGAGGCTAAAAAGGTGAAGTCAGTAATAACACTATACCAATGAACCTATAATTAAAATAAGACTCAACAATAATTCTATGTATGAGAAGAAAATATAATCATTAGTAATATCAAAATTCACTCATGGATAAGACACATTACAACATAATTATATTTTAACATTGAAATGAACTTTTCCATAGTGATCTATAACACAATCTATATTTGCAATAACTAGATGAAAACCTTAGATATTTGGTATAATGTTTGCCAATAAAATTTGATTAGAATAATTTAATGACCATTTTATAATGTATTAAAATGACTATAAAGGATCTATAAGATATTTATAAAATTGTATGTAAGGTTCCTTTAGGACAGATTGAGTCCATGTGTGATTTTTACATATTAAAGGTCCTAATCCTCCAAAAAGAAATAAGAAAATGATTTGGTAATACATACCATATGTATCCATAATCATTGAATCATATAATATCATTCACATCATATTTATTTAGGGTCAATAGATCCATTGAAGGACTACCCTGGCCTTTTAGCCTAATCCTCCTAGTAATCACTATAACCTATAATTGTTTGAAAAAAAAATTAGATGGTAATTGAGAGAATACCACTTTCATAAGTTATTAAAAAATAAATAAATTGATAATTTTTTAAAAATAACATCCACCAATACCTAAAATACATCAATTCCCATTAAAATAAAACACACACAAAATTACTTCATCATAAAAAAACACATAAGCAAGGATAGAACCTGATAAAATAAAATAGTGATTAGAAAACTGATTGGTATAAAAATAAACTCTAAAATTAGTTCTCTTTTAAGTTCTCATGAAAAAATATTTAAAACTTCCCTAACTTTAAACCCTTATATTCATATAATTCATTATAACCTACAATAATTTAACACAATTTTAGATGGTCATTGAGGTGATACCATTTATACATTCATTGAGACATATAACTTAAATTTTGGTATACTTTGGAAATATATGTGATTTTCCATGAAACATCACCATATACCATTCACTCACTTATACACAATAAATTCACATAGGAAGCTTACATGGTTGGGATTTATTTTTGGAATGCACAATTAATTAAGACTTTAAGGATACAATTGTTATAGATTTGAATTGTATATCTTTCAATATTTATTAAAGGTTGGAATCTGGTAGAAATGTAGACCATGAAAATCTCAAGTATAACATCTAAATATAATAAATTATCTTTTAATGTTATGATCGACCTCCCTGTTTCATAGCTCCTATTTTGGCACATTATGGAAAAAATTTAGTTTGTCTTCACATTTTCTAATTGCATTTTATTAACAAAATATAAGTCTTATAAATAAACACATTATTTGCATAGATATTTTAAAATCATACCATTCCATAAGGCCACATATTATTAATTCATTTTGAAAACTAATTATTATCACTTCCATACACATCCATATTTTGAATATACCTCTATCAAGGTACTCAAAGCCACACTATATTTCAAAAATATCACTGGTAGACAATATAATAACTAATGTGTGAAATATATACTAGAATACAATGCTTCATCCTTCCTTAGCCACAAAAACTCAATAAAATACAAAATGGATTCGTAGGATGGATTTTATGGAGGATGCAAAACTTTGGTTTTATGAAATGGGTCATGGGAAGCACCATGATGCATAATGATTTAAAATTTAAATAATGAATCTAAATTCTAAATTCCATGTAGATCCTACCACATTAGCTTGTTTTTGTGTGCTCATTTGGACATTTACACATAGTGGCGGGGGTCAAATAGTGGGGTAACTAATACTTCATCATTAATGAATTTTCAAAGTCATTGGATATGATGGGGCCTAGAGGTCACACACAAAGCCACACTAAGTTTTTATATTTTATTTATGGTCAACCATTGGTATATTTATCTTCCAATCCAATTTTTGAAAATAACCTATATTAGTGTGAACTTGGTGTTACTTGTGGCTATGGAACTGTCTAGTCTAAACATTTATCCAATAAATTACATTTGAACATTATTAAATGTATTAATTTAGTATTAATATTAAGTTAGAATGAATATTAAAGTAAATATGATCACTAACAAAAACCACCATAGATGCTTAATATTGACCATAAAACCAATTTAACCTTACCATTAGTAACATATTCTACCACCATTCAATCCCACCAATTTACCCTTCCCAAAATTGATATTTCCATCTTTAGGTCTCTCCATAAATCCAACAATGTATCTTTATTTTATATAAAATTATTAGTTACTCTACCAATTTATCTACATTGAACCTAATGCATCTTTGTGTGGACACCCCTATGCCATTCACAATACATGTCAATTAGCATACTATTTTTAGATTTATTGATACTTTACACACATAACCATCAAGAAAAATAAATATACACAAATGGTGATGATTTATGATCCACTTGAATTGAGAGTACCTTTTAAGTAATTTAAAAACTATGTTTTCCTTTGAATAAACATTAAAAAAATAAAATATTGAATGAGTTTGTCTAATACTATACCTTATAAAGAGCCTAGATTATAGGATAACATAGCAAGGCCATGAGGCATGGAGGAAAGTGTTAAAGAGAGAAAATACTATTTATTATTTTATTAGTACTTTCATAATATGTAGTATTGTAATCCCTTTCAACTCTTATTTTACATTGAAAAATGAGCAATAAATAAGAATATATTATTTTTATATATTTTTATGTCTTGAAATTGTATTTAAAGTATACATGAAATAATAAATAAAACATAAATTTATTTATTTTTTTCTATTGGTTAAAATTACATAATGTGGTGAATATCTTGGGGAAATTCAAAATTTCTTCCATTTGAAAATATTATTTTTTATAAAGTGCAAATAAAAACATAGAGACATTAAATTTTTTATAAGGATTAATACATGATAGTGATTGATCCATACTCATGCTGTAATTAAATAGGCACAATAAACTACCACTTAGATTAACATGGTGTTTTATGTTGGAAATCTCATGAAGAGAAGCTTGTCTTAATCATAGCATCCATAACTTGTTGTCACACAAAGAAAATGTGGTATCTCTGATAAGGAAATGAAAGAAAAAAATAAAATTAGATAAAAATATATCTATCATGTTATCTTTTATCACTTTGTTTTAAATGTAACAACCATGTGTAGGGCTTCATGTTATCTATTAAGATTAATTTATCTATATTTAAAATGTTTTTTTTAGATGAGAAAAGTGATTCGAGATTACATAAGAGGATCATGTTTATCTATGGTGATGGCAACTAAGTTTTCTTCCAAGTATCTAAAAGTCTCAATAATAACACAACAAATAAACATATCATTAAATCCATTATTATTAGTCAAACTATATTTTTTTGTTTAGATTATTTGTCTACTTTGTAGACAAAAGAAAAAAACTATTATTATCTATTTAAATTTTAAATTTACAAAACATTTAATTTATTAAAACATTATTTTTATGGGGTACCTAATCTTGGAAAAGTAATTTCCAAATTGAGATAATGTATGTATGATGAGGACACAAAACTAGGGCTTAAACCCCAATTTATTATTGTCAAGGTACATTATCTAGAAGGTCATTAGGTCCATAAAGAACGGATGGTAAAATTATAACCTTTATTCAGTAAAATATTTTTGAGAGCATAATTTTCATAAAATTAGAGGGTTTAATCATATTTGGTTGGTTATAGTAGAGGTTATCTTTCTAGGGAAGCTGAGTCATCCCCATTTGGTGAAACTTATTGGCTATTGGTGTGAAGATGAACACAGGTTGCACATTTATTGGTTGATAGCTAAATGAAATTTGAAAAAAAAATCTATTTTAAAATAGGTGGAATGGATCTTTAGTTTATAGGTCAAACTCGTTGTTGTGTTAGTTACTCTAAACCTAGAGGTTAACTTGAGTGGTAATTTATCACATAAATTTTCCCATAACCTTTGGGTGTCTACAATAAGTTTCCCAAGAACCTGTGGAAGCCTATCCTTCACCAAATGTTTTTCTCTCCATCACTTGTCCCAAATTTATTACTCATTATCCATCTCACGCATTTTATATTAGTAATATAGATTTCATATAGTAATTTATAGTTGGTTTTTACAAAATTCATGTTTACTTAATGGACTCTTCGAATGTGTTTTTTTTCCCAAACATTATTAGTGATGAAATCCTATCTTAACATTGATTTTAATATTTCTATATGTGGCATAACTTAACCCTATTATAATGGTCTTTTACACTTGTACATTGAACACAATTTCCATGTGTTCCTAGAAATGTATCATTATAGTCTGTAGAGTGAATACAAAAGAACCTAGCTAGTATCACAATAGGGAGGTGAAAGAAAAGTCTCAAAATTCTTTTAGTGGTTGTTTAGTCTTTACAAAATTTAGAACTAAAATTTATCCATTACAACCACCTTTACAATATTTAGTGGGTAATTTATTTCATCCCAAATATAATCTAGTAAGTGTGATCTCTTAGTATGTGTGATTGATGTACTAGATGACATACCGTGATTATAATTTTAAACCATTGTCAAAACATATAATATACATAAATTTAAAGCTCTTTGTGGATAATATGGTCTAGGTATAGTGAAAACTCTCTAGATTAATCTAGGGATTATTAATCATTTTGGTAACTCTTCATATCTAATTGTAAGTCCAGGCATGGAAAGTAAAGTACATCTAGGAAAAGTATGTAAGATAATTTAAACTTAACAAAATTGTTATGAAAATACTAAAACCTTAGCCTACACCTAAAATGGATTACCTTTCAGACCTATTTCATTTATTGGTCCTCTTCACCTAAGTTAAATAGAATTAATCCAAACTTTAAAAAAGGGCTATTTTAGATAATATGGACTCATCAACAGTCTAAATTTTCAAAAACTATCAAAAATAAATTAGACTGTATCAAGATTAAATTGGACTGTATTGAGATTAAGTTAGATTTATTACATATAAATCACATCTATCTAATGTATTTGTGATAATTCCAAATCATTTTAAATGATCATAAATAATTATCAGTTGAAAACTATCATAAATAAATTGAACTAAATAAAGAATTCCTTGGACTTATTACAAATAAATGACATCTATATTATATATTTGCAATATGTCCAAATTATATGGCTATTCAAACTAGTTCATAGACCATGCATTTATAGATAATAAGACATGGTATTTTATTTATTAATGAAAATTAATCCATACAACAATCACGTGCTTGGGTGATATGTGATTTAAACTACCTAAGATGCTTGGGATTGCCACATGTCATTAATTTATTGGATCATAAACTATCTATTTAATTTGATTTGCTTGATGTCCTCATATCTGGAAATTTTTATCTCATATGTGTACATTCCACATGTTGATCACAGGTGTTGTATTATTATATTATTAATATAATCTCCCACATAGTTGATTTACTAAGATTGTTATGTGTGTTGCAATCTCAAGTGGTTTCATTATTCAAGACTTTTGTTTGGACTAGTCATTCTTCTGCATAACCAAGTCATCAAGATTATGCCATGTGTAATAATCTAAGGTGCTTGATTGAAGTTTTAATTTGAAAAAATGAAAAGCTGAATAATAGATTTTGTTGATATGTAAAATTTTTGAAGACTAAATCTTGATGCACAAGTGAGACATTCTGAGGCATAAGCACCGAAGAACTTTTTACATACACAAGAATGCTGAAGTTTATTTTGTAAAACACAAAATTCAAAGCATAAATTTAAAATGTGAAAATTATGAATACCATTTGCCTAAGACCATTTTGAAGGATGCAAAATGTGAAGTTTAATTTGAAAAACCAAAAAACCCAAGAGGTTTTCATGATTCATAAAATGTGATCTATCTATTTGGAATACACAAAAACCGAAGACCATTTTGAATAAAAAAATGTGAAGTGAAGATTCTAATAGTTAAATACTATTAAATAGATGCATAGTTACTAAAATACTAAATTTTCATAGTATAAAATATAAAACTCAAATGCTGACGTGTATTTTCTAAGACCCAAAATGCAAAGTGCCACTAGAAATAAATATAAATAAATAAAACAATAAAAGATTATACATTCTCAAAAAATGGTGTAAATTTTGAAAAAAACATTCATATTTCTCATTATAAACATTAAAAAAAAAACACCATTTCAAATTTCCCAAAATTTTTATCACTAGTTTTATTAGTGACTAATGGGACGATGCATTCAAAAAGTCTATTACAATGCATTTCAAAAAATCAGTGAGAACAAGTGTATGACCTCTCAATTTTTTTTTTTGGTTTCCAAGCATAGATGATACTATCTATGAGTATGGATGGTAAAGATGTGTCAGTTGGGTTTGCCCTCCATTTCTTGTCCAAGTAGCCTAAATAATTTTTTCCTTCTTTTGTATCTTTTTTACTTGCATGAACTGGGATGAACCAATATACATTGACCCTTCATTCTATATCCCCATTTTTTTGTAGTATGTCAATATTAATTTTAGCTCTACCAACATATATTATGTATTCTAATCCTATAGAATCATTAGGTCTAACAAATAACATATTTCTAATTTACACATTTTGAGCTAGATTAAATGCAATTTTTGTTCTTTTGCTTCTTAGACAAACATATGTATCTATAGATGTCACTCCAAAATCAAGGGTCCTATCATGAACCATTTTGTGTAGATATATATGTAGGGGTATGTCATTATGAGTTCTATGCCAAATATCTCTTGTGCACTCAACTTCAGAAGGGAACATGTCTTCTTTCATTATGTCATGGATATTTTAGAATTAGTATGCTATATCCTTCCACTTATTATTTTTGGTCAAACCAAATTCATTGAACTAA
The DNA here is from genome assembly GCA_037957365.1 of Torreya grandis. NCBI lineage: Eukaryota > Viridiplantae > Streptophyta > Pinopsida > Cupressales > Taxaceae > Torreya > Torreya grandis. The sequence continues at coordinate 190,242 of JARHVA010002440.1, forward strand.
TGTACATATTTATTCAAGTTATATTTAATTTCTTTTTCACTCTTGTTTATACTTCTATCTTAGTCTTTTGCAATAATGGAGTCTTTAAACATTTCACTAATTTTCAAGTCTTTTAAATATATTTTTGCTAAAATACCTTCTAGAACATTTGGCTTACCATTTTATTTTAGTCCCCATAATGTAATTAGGGGTGACCAATTTTTATCTCTTATATAGTTTTTGCAGTGCATAATGGGCTAACCTTGCTTCATACATAGAAGAAAGTATTGACCTTTTCTCAAGCGTACTACTTCATTTCTTCCCTTTAGCTAGTAACTATTAACATACTCTTTAAAATCCACTACCTCTTCAATCAAATATGGTGTGAAGTTTATGGTATTTTCACACATCCTATAAGTGTCCATCATCTCTGCCATACTCCATACATCTTTGCTCTTTATACATTTAGATAGGTTTCCAAATGTGCCATCAATGTCCTCATGGGTATGTCCTATAGGGAGAAATTGGACCTCAACATCGAATAAAACACATTTTTAGACAAGGAAAGTTAAATATTTCAACACATACCTATTTAAAAAAACCTGATTTTATGAATTTGTAAATGTAACATTAGTTCCATATAAGGATTGACATTTTTAAAATATAATTATGATGGAAGTACCTATTCTTATTGTCCCAAAAATAGTTGTCTAGTTGAAGGTATAGCCTAGAAGGAAGTATCTTGAAGGCACCATTTCATTGTGCTTATTCTCTATATTTCTTGAATTTAGGGTAGTAGTTGTTAAACAAAAGTGCATCATACAATGGATATTTTAAAGATACATGTTTATATAGGAAATATCTATAAGTATATAGAATTTTTGTTTTCATATCCCCAAAACACTTTTTCAATGAGGTGATAGTAAATTTAGACCCTCCAAGAACATAAGGTAAAAATAAATGCCCTTATCTTCCTGCACCATGATCATGTGTTATAATCCCTGCCATTGACAACTCTAATATTCTTTTGGTAACTACTTTGATTTTTGTCACTATCCTCAACACAAATGTTTTTTGATGTTCCACCTTGTCATGAATGACATTGAGACATTCTTCAAGGTATTGTTCTGACATTCATTTATGTGTGTAATACATTTGTCTTGCAAAAAGTATTTGATTTGAGTGCATCATGATTTTTTGATCGATATGTTATTCATGATCTCTAGAGAGGGACATAGAGTGTATTTTTTAAGTCAACAAGATGCATGTTTTGCACCTAGAATATTCATCAAACATGGTAATGGTCACCTAATGAAAATTAGTTCTCTACATGTTATTCAATTTTGGCTGGGATATTGGCTCATATTGCATATCTGCTAGTTGTGCATTGACATGGCACCTTATAAATTCTTATGTGAAACATGATGGAAGATGTCGAACATTTTCTTGTGAGTCATCTATATCTCCCTGACATGTTAATCATGGAGAAACATCTTCAAAATCATCCACCAATTGGTCTAACAAATTTTTAGTTACCCATGTCTTCTATCGTGGCTTTTTATCAAAATATCCCTCCATGGAATGCATTTTATTCCCCATTTATGTGATAACTTTAAATGTCAAAAAAGATAATTCTCTTCAATCTATATATTTTAATCCAAGATTCCAAACATATCTCTAGACCCTAAAAATCAATGTTAGTTTTGCTTTTATTGTTCTTAAACAAACCAGAAGAAAGGGTATCTAAGACATGCTGACTCCTATCTATTGTGGTGGAATCAAGCAACTCAATCATTAGAGATTTTATAATCTCAAATGACAATCCTAACTAAAAATAATTTTTTATGCAACATTTATCCACATACATTTTTGAAATATGAGTATTTATGCTTTCATCAAACTCCACTTGGCTGAGTAAAGTGTTTGGTTGATTTATTTTTCAGCCCATGTATTTATAGGCATGGGTTAATTTTTTTGGATTCCTTTACACTATGAATGTTGGTAGATGAGTGAATTCATTATACACTACATCCCAAATGCTTCATATTTATTTATCCTTTGGTGCCATGTATGGTAAATTGATTACTCTACAAGTCTTAGTGTCCACTATTTTATTGGAAGGCCATCCAATGATAGATGTTTTAGTTACCTTTGTAATTCAAGTCTCACAATGTTTTATAATTCATTTTCTAACATTGAGATAGGAATGCAACTAGAAATCTCCTCTGGTTGTGCAAATTTAACATAACCAAAAGAAATTTTTTCATCATCTGTAAGAGTTGTACATTTGTTCAACAAATGTTCCCTTTTCCAAATAAATGTTTTTATTAGGCTTCTAAACATTCTAGGATCATAGATATATCAAATAAATGAATCCAAGTAAGGGTTTTCTTGTTACAATGGTTGTCTATGTAAAATGAAAATCAAATTATTTTGTCTTTTTTCCATTTCATTGTCTATAGAAAACTTGTCTATGACATATTGCATCATTCTTGTACTCCATGTAGTAAAACTATCAACTACATCCCCCAAATTATCCACAAAACCTGTAGGAAATGGAAGTGGTGAATTCAGATCAAAAACTTTAGTCACATTAATAATTACACATTCAATATGTATTTCCTCATTGTGGCATGTGGAATTGAAATTTATGGTTTCCATAGATTCAATGTCTAGACTAGCCACTTTGCATATTCTTCCTTCACGAATGACCTTACCATTATTTATGAGAGAAACATAGTCTCCATAATGGAAAGCCATTGATGTATGAATTTTCAGCCTAGACATTTTCAAAAGACATGAGAAGAGTTGCTAGTTAGGTTATTTAAAAAATTAGTCCAATTTATACCTATATGTAGGAGATAAAGCTATATTTATAGCAAAACAAAAGCATGGAGATATGTTAAAACTAAAAATATTAAAAAGGTAATGTCTAACATGTTTTTGAATGACACAGTTTATGTCATTCCAAAAAAATTATAGATTTTAATATCATATACTACAAGAATTGAATTCTTTCTGCATCTTACTTTGAATTTATCTCCTAAGAGATACATTTCAAAAATGCTTAAGAGAAAATTAGACATGTAGATAAAAAATAGCTAATTAAGTCATTATTCAACCATGTATTTTATTACAATACAAAATGATAATGATCAATGGGTTTTTTGATAAACATTATGGAAAATAATTAGCTTTTTATATTTTGGGATATTGTATTTGATTTGTACCTCTATTGTGGACCCCAAAGTTTAAAGGTATCTCTTTGGAGATACTTTTTAAACATACATATGGGTACCCTTGAAGGTTTGAATGTCCTTGTAATACTTTCAAGGGTCCCTATGACATTAAGTTAAGACTTTATTTTTCAATATTAAAGGACATGTCGCATGACCCATGAACCCATGCCATTTAAACATGAATCCTCCTATAGAATTCCTTTGCCTTATCTTATGGACTTATCTTTTCATGGAATATCTTTGCCATCCTCTTGGGACTTATTATATTTTTATACTTATTGTTTTGGAACTCAAGGTTATTTCTACATACTAATTCTTGTAGACTTATCCTTACTAGGATAACTATTACAGACATGTCCAAAATAATCCCCTTGATAGAAGTGATCTACATGTTTTTTTGTTGTGGGTATTTTTCTTGATGTAATTGCCATTGCCTTTTTACCCCCTTTGAAACTTACCCTTTAGCCCATTTTGAGATACCATTTAAATTTTTTGAAGTAGATCCTTCAGGACTTTTGTCATGGACAGAGGCCCTATGGAGTAAAACCTTCCCCTCTGACTTACCCTTTAGAAGTTTTGTCAAGGACATATTCCCTTAGAATTTCCTAAAATTACCCTTTGGCTCTTTGAAAGTGCCCTTAAATATTTTTGTAATGGCCCTCCTACCTTTAATATAATTTTTTCATACATTTTATTTGAGAGAAGTGACCCTTTAGGATAATTATTATAGATATTTTATCTGAAACAATTCCCTTGAAATAATTTTGTTGAAGGACACATGCCCTTCAAACTCCCTAAACCTACCCCTCGAGCATTTTTAAAGTGACCTTTCAGACATTTTGAAGTAGCCACTTACCCTTTGAGACTTTTATCTTAGATCCTTTACCCTACAAGACCTATCCTTTATAAATTTGTCCCTACCTCTTTACTGTACAAAGTCTACCCTTCAGGATATTTGTCCTAATCTCTTTACCTTATGAAAAGTACCATCAACCTCTTTGTAACAAACTTTTTTCCATGGACATACCCTTCAGGATTTTGTCTTCCTATGCCTTCCACCACTTTTGAAATGACTACTTACCCTTGGGGATAATTATCATATCTTTTTACCCCACTAAAAATATCCTATGGAGTAGACCCTTTAGGTATTTTTTCACAAAGTAAACCCTTCATATCTAAAGGTACATACCCTTTAGGATTTGCATAATGGGACTTTTGGAATGAACCTTAGTCATACAAAAGTGCCCTTCAGGATAATTGTCTCAAAATGTTTGATTGGTTATTCAACCTTTGTCTAATTGTGTGTATGCAATTGTTGCTAACAATAGGCATATGTTTTGAGAGCACTTCTCCTTTTAGAAAATAACTAGGGGAGTAGTTCTTGAAAACCATAGAATATTTATTTTCTACCTTATCCTACCCTCTTTTGTTGAGTTTCTTTTAAAGATCTACCCACTTTAGATTAGTAACCAACCACCCAACTAACTCACTTAGAGATTCACTACCCCTATCTAAACCATGCCTCCATTCAGAAAACCTTATCAATAACCTACATTCACTACCCACTATTCCATAAAATAGGTTGAAATAAAATTCATACCTACAACTCAGGCCCTAGAGTGGAGTTTACCTCCATTAAGATCCTAAAACATTAGAGGCTACCTCATTATGATTGTAGTGTGCATAAAACCCACATCAACATGTATCTATTATGAGATAAATTTAAGGGCCTTGAAATACCTTTTGTAGAGTAATTTCCTACTCTACATCATATTCAATTATTTTCAGTCGAGCACTGCAATTTTGGTTCTTCGGGCGAAGCGGCAGAATTTTGAAATAGAGGGCCGGTTCATTTTGCCTAAGTGTTGAGATGCAGCAGAAGTTGCCAAGTGTCACCCTCTGAGTAGGTCTTTTTACCCTTCTTGTTTCCTTCATCTCATTTTTTCCCAAGTATTACTTCAAGTGGATGCTACCAAGTGTCACTTTCTGAAAGACAAAGCTGACAATTGGCATTCCCTGAGTCCCCTTTTTATAACCTTCAAAAATTGGAGACTGTGCCACATACCTATTAGCAATTAAGCAGAATGCACCACATGTCAGCATCCGTGTCTCATATCGGCATCCACACTTCATTAAAATACTTTCAACATAAAGTAGTAGAGAAGGTGGAAAGCACCAAGTGGCAGTTGTAGAGGCCTTGAAATACCTTTTTGGAGAAAAATTGCAAGCCACAACATGTCATCATCTGGGAGACTTTGGTCCAATGATTTCATTCAATGCATAAAGGTGTCCTTTCATTTTGTTTAAGTGCTAAGAGTAGTGGAGGCTACCAAGTGTCACCCTCTAGTCCCTTTCTACCCCATCCCCAAAAGGCAGTGGAAGGTGCCACGTACCTTTAGACGAAGAAGTGGAAGATGCCACGTATGTTCCCAGGAGTAGCAGAGAATTCCACATGTCAACGTTTGAGGGATCATCCTTGAGTTTCATTGCTGAATAAAGGTTATGGTGGGCCTCGAGTGTTACTTCAAAATCTACAAAAGCTGCCAGGTGTCACCATCCATAAGAGCCTATTATGAGTCCTGAATAAATCTATAGCATAGCCAAGGAAATGGAGAGGGCCATGTGTCTTCGATGAACCCAGAAAAGAGTGCCAAATGTCATTTTATGATGCCTAAAGGAGAGTTTTTCATAAATTGGCTAAGGTTCCTCTCCCATTACAAATAGAACAGAGTGCCCGTCTACCTGTTACAACAAAAATGGAGGGAAATTCGGTGAGATTTAATTTGAGTAGATGGAGCAGTGCACCGATTAGTTTTTTTTTGGGCTTGCAAGAATTGAAGATGCTTTCCATTTGTCTCCTAATAGCAGAGGTAGAATAGATAGTTGAGTGGTCCAGTAGGTGATGAAATTTGAAATTTAGGCACGAAGAGAGGAACTAGTCAGGAATTGCCATGGCATAGTTAAGGGTAGCCGTTCTTCTCCAACATGGCTTTTAAAAGCATTGAATGCACCAAAGTTCAAATTATTATTATTTATGTATCCAGGGCTATAAAAGAAGAAGAATTGTAAAATATAAGAAGAGGGGGGAATTCTCATAGTTTTAGACTATCTGAAGTTTGTGGCCAATAATATCATTTGCTCTTGTCTCAATTTTATTAAGTTGTAAAGTTTATGTAATCATGCATGTTTTGGTGCCCCTTATGTGGCTGAATGAATTGAGGAAGTTTGAGCTCCATGCCTTTGTTGATGTAATCTATGTTGTTTGTAAAGTAGTCTATACTGTAGATTTTCTAGTGCGGTGATTAGAAATGTTATTCGCTCTTGTCTCATTTTCTTGAATCTAAAGATTTACATGACTGTGCATGACTTCTGTGCCTCCTTTGTGATTGGAAGATTCTATTAATAAGATTGTACACTATGCCTTTGTTGACAATTCCTGTATCTTAGTAAAAGACTCCCCTATTGTGAGCCTCTATTTCTGTTATTCCAATCTTTTACATTGATCATGCACTTGTCTGCTCTTAAATGTAATAGAATCACATAATAGTTTCACTGTGCTCAGGTTAGGGTTAGGATTACCCTCAGGTGCATCACCATAGTTAGGTTTCAATTCCTACATTTTGCATTTCTATTTAGTCTCCTATCCCTTTTCCCCAACACCTAATACAAAAGAAGAGACCAGCTTCTTTAAAATATGGAGGTTGTTTTCAAGCTGCATTGTCCCACAGCTTGAAACTTCCCATTGTTGTTGATTAAGATCTAGCACAATTTTAAGACATCAACAGTTTCTAGCATGCCCGATGGGACCAATCTTTCAAGGAGCTGAAGAATTTTGGTGTATTCTTCAGCCAATCTGCCTTTGGAGGTTTTTATCGACACCAATAATGACTCTACGTCAGTAGCCAATCAAGCAGTATCATTAAGAAATCCCTTTGGTATGTATAACTTGGTAACTCATAGCTATGAGTCTTAATCTCATAAAAATATGTTTTATCAATAACAAGCTTCTCCTAGAATCATGTCGAGTAATGAGGATGCATATTTTTATGAGCCACATCAGTCTTATGCCCTGTCCCCCCAATATGTCTCATCCCATGTTGAACCTAACCTTATTTTCACTTTCAAAAAATCATTGATGGGATTTTAAAAATATGTGTTAGAGCTTGACAGTAGAAGGGGATATGGCCAAGAGATTCCTTGCCATATCATCTATCAATTAAGGGATGCAATAAACCTAATTAAAAGTGAGTGGGATCCCATTGAGAGGGCAAATTGGCATGAACTTACATATGAGATGTTAGATGTGTGTGGATTGATTGCGTTCCTAGAAGAGAGGATAAGCATTCATGAGAACCAGCCTTACCAAGTCTACCAAACTTCATACCCACCACCACAAATCCCATATCAAACATATGCCACCCCTGTTCGTGAACAAGGTCAAAATCATCAAGACCAATTCCCCAATAATGCAGAGTCTATGATGGAAGCAAGGGAAGAGGATCCAAAACTCTCACTTTCCCCTCAAATTCCTTCCACCCTTACTCAAGAAGCTTCTTATTTTCCATCACAGCCTTCTTCTTTCCCCCTTTTTGAAGAAGAATATATTTTAAAGGAAGCAATTGAGTATGCAGAAGAATACGCTCAATTCATGGCCAAACAAGAAGACTACATCAGTACAGAAGAGGAGGAGATCACCATAGACTCCCTTTTTGATGAGCAAGAGGATAAGCCACAATATTTTTCCTTAACTTTTGATGATGAGGAGATCATTTTGGATTTTTTCCTCACTCTACAAGAGGATATGGTGGAATATGGACACTCCCTCGACCAAGTCATTGAGATAGGAGGCACTGAGCTAGTTTCAGATGAAGAAGAAAGCCCTGAGATTCAAATGAGTATGCAGAAGAGATACCAGATTTTTAATTCATCCTTGCAAGAGGATGAAGTCATCAAGGAGCATGATGATGAAATAAAGATGGAATCTGAAGAAGATGTGTCGAAAGATAATGGATATCAAAAGGCACAGCATGAAGAACCAATAGCCCATGATTTCTTGATGACACTCAACAACATGAAGAACCATTATTTGATAGGCATTAAAGGACAAGAAGAGTTCATAGGTGTCAAATACATGTTTTACTCATACTTGTTCGAGTGCAGGCAGACCTATGTGACTGGTGTAGAGAACATTCCATCAACGACATATCTGTTGCAATCACTGGTATGGAAATGCAAGTTAACTTATCATAAAAAGGATGTGGGAAAGTTTGTTTTCAATCCTGGAGGAAAATAAGGATTTGTAATTAATGTAGCTAGGTAGTTTCCATTCCCACATTGCTTTGTTTTGTTTTTTGCTTTCCTACTTTTCCTTTAAAATAAGTGTTTTAAACACAGAGTCAGCGTCTTAGAAATTCTTTAATTCTTTATTTTTTGCCACAATAAATGCTTCCCCAAATCTTTCAAAATCTCCAAGGTACCTTGTGCCGCATAATGTGTCTGCCTCGTTGTTTCCCGAAGATTGAGTAGGATTTGCTAACAATCACCTTAATTTAATGCTATTTGGAACTAGATAGGCCCATAAATATCTCTTAGCAAACTTTAATGTTTACAAACTCCCAAGCATTTCTATGAAAATATCTTACTCATTGTGATTGTGGCACCTAGTGAAATTTTTTGTAGCAAGCGTGTTTTTATCTTGTGAAAGGTTCATACCAGATTATTATTTAAGAGATTTAGAGATGGCAGGAACATCAAAAACACTGAAGAAGAGAAGAAGGGTGCAGTTCCAATTAGACCTAGAAGAGGAAGAACAGCCTTCACAGTGCCCAGTGTAGAGCATTGCAACTTCTCCTCAGGTAGGAATTACTCCCCCTCCTCCCTCTTAATCCATGCCTCCACCCAGCCAAATGACACCTCCCGCCACTGCTGCCATTCCCATTTTTTAATTCACTTCATCCTTGATGCCTCAAGCCTTAACATTACCCTATTTCTCCCCCTCCATTCCCAAAAAAATGCCCCTTCAACTCACCCCTAGCCAGCCAATGGCTCTCCAATACAGCCTACCGTAAGGATTTCCCTTCGCAGGGGGATATATTGCATCCCCTTCCACCTTCTAGATGCAGGCTGATGCCACAAGGAAGGCAAGAGAAGCCCGATTGGAGAAGAAGAGGAGTAAAGAGAATAAAGCATCGGTGGTGCCACATTTGAGGTCACAATTTGACCCCATTTGTCGCCTAATGTTGCCAAGCTGAGTGAACAAATGCGGCCAAAAAACTACACCATGAACGTCGTGGCCATCAACATGTCCCTGTTTAGACCTCAAGACAGAGTTGAGCTCATGACTAAATCCACTTCTGTTGTCGCAAAAGATTATTTGAGGATATCAAGGAGACTACAAAAGATGAAGGCTGACCTAGCCACAGAAAAGTCAAACTACAATAGTTTGGCTGAACAAATAAACCAGAAGGACAATGAGATAGCTAGTCTGCAAAAATAGTTGCAAGATACTATTTCCCTCCAGACCCAACGGGCAATTTAGGCCCAAAATGATTCTTTGAAAGTAGAGCTTGTACTTGCCAAGGATGTAACAACAGCTCTAAGATGGGAAAACACAACATTACAGGGAAGAGTCAAAGGACTCCAACTGCAGGCTACCCAATCATAGCAAAGGTTACTAGAAGAATAGAACAAGGGTGTGGCTTTTCAAGCCTAGCTCTAGGCAGAGCAGCTGCAGACCGCGCAACTAGAAATTGAGCTAGCCAATAGGCCAAGAGGTGTTGGAATGGTGTAGCTAGTGAAGGAACTCTACAAGTCAGCATGGGAGATAATCTCTTCAGATTTTCTCCAGCTTAGGCCACTTTTCACCTTCCTACACCACGCACAGTAGATGTGTGAGATGGTTGAGAATTTGGTACAGATCACTCTGGCCATAATCTCCTAGAGAGTCACAGACTCTCATTCTTTATTGGAGAAGCTCTATATCTCAAGGGATGCAACATTGGCAGCCATGGGGATTCACGATAGAATGACCACCACGAAATGGGTCAATGAGGAGCTCAGTCATAATGCCACAACCAACAACTGTAGAATCTATCTCGATGTCATCAAAGAAGGCATCGATGAAATGAGGCAACACATTGAAGATCTAGTGTGACTGGGCCTTCCTTCCCCATACCCAAATGTGAGGACGGTGTTGATGGTGGACCAAATCCAACCATTGATGCTAGCTAGGCAAAGGGATCAAATAGTTTTTTAGATCTTACGAGATGATTCTCCAACCTCTGAGGTCAAAACTATTCTAATTCTTGTTTTTTTGCTAGAATCCAAGCTAAAATCCACTACCCAGGTCCTACAAACCTTCTCGCACAAGGATCTCATTAGCTTGGATTTGGATTTTGATGAGTTGTAGAATAAGCAAGAATTATCTAACCATGAGTGGTCTATCTTCTAGACAACTCTTTTGAAGCTGTAAATTTTGAAATTTTGATCGAGCAGGAGTTGGGTTCTTTTTGAGTAGGCTCAAAATCCCTGATGGTTGCCAATAAATGTAGAGTAATTTCCAACTCTACATCATATTGAATTATTTTTAGTCGAGCACTACAATATTGATTCTTCGAGCGAAGCGACATAATTTTGAAGAAGAGGGCTAGTTCATTTTGCCTAAGTGTTGAGATGTAGCAAAAACTGCCAAGTGTCACCCTCTGAGTAGGTCTTTTTCCCCTTCTTGTTTCCTTCATCTCATTTTTGCCTGAGTATTATTTCAAATGGAAGCTGCTAAGTGTCACTTTTTGGGAGATAAAGCCGATAGTTGGCATTCCCTGAGTCCCCTTTTTATAACCTTCAAGAACCGCGGACCGTGCCACATACCTAGTAGCAGTTAAGCGGAATGCACCATGTGTCAGCATCCATGTCTCATATCGATGTCTGCACTTCATTCTAAGACATTCAACATAAAGTAGTAGAGAAGGTGGAAAGCACCAAGTGGTAGTTGTGGAGGCCCTGAAATACCTTTTTAGAGAAAAATCGCAAGCCACCACGTGTCATCATCCAGGAGACTTTGGTCCAATGATTTTGTTTAATGTATAAAGTCATCCTTTCATTTTACGTAATTGCTAAGAATAGTGGAGGATACCAAGTGTCACTCTCTGATCCCTTTCTACCCCATCCCCAAAAGGCAATGGAAGGCGCCACGTACCTTTAGATGAAGAAGCGGAAGATGCCACGTATCTTCCCAAGAGCAACAAAGATTTCCACATGTCAACATCTGAGGGATCATCCTCAAGTTTCATTACTAAATAAAGGTTGTGGTGGGCCTCGGGTGTTACTTCAAAATCCACGGAAGCTGCCAGGTGTTGTCATCCATAAGAGCCTTTTATGAGTCCCGAATAAATCTACAACATAGCCAAGGAAAGGGAGAGGGCCACGTGTCTTTGATGAACCTGGTGGAGAGCACCAAATGTCATTTTTTGATGCCTAAAGTAGAGTTTTTCATAAATTAGCTAAGGGTCTTCTCCCATTACAAACATAACATAGTGCCCATCTACCTGTTACAGTGAAAATGGAGGGAAATTCGGCAAGAGTTAATTCGAGTAGATGGAGTAGTGCACCAGGTAGTTTTTTTTAGGGCTTGAAAGCATTGAATATTCCATCCATTTGTCTCCTAATATTGGAGGTATAATAGACATTTGAGTGGCCCAATAGGTGATGAAATTTGAAATTTAGGCGTGAAGAGAGGAACTAGGCAGGGATCGCCATACTGCAGTTAAGGGCAGCCGTTCTTCTCCAGTATGGATTTTCAAAGCATTGAATGTGCCAAAGTCCAAATTATTATTATTTATTTACGTATCTAGGGCTATAAAAGAAGAAGAACTGTAAAATCTAAGGAGAGGGGGGAATTCTCATAGTTTTAGACAATCTAAAGTTTGTGGCCAATAATATCATTTGCTCTTGTCTCAATTTTATTGAGTTGTAAAGTTGATGTAATCATGCATGTTTCTATGCCCCTTATGTGGCTAAATGAATTGAGGAGATTTGAGCTCCAT
>JARHVA010002440.1:207500-270000 GCA_037957365.1 Torreya grandis
AGAAGGATTAGATTTGTTCTCACAAAGTACATATATTTGAGAGCGTGATGATTGGGTTTTGGTCCATACTTCCAACTAACACACCTAAAGTTAGCCATATAAGAGTTTCCAGAGACCCCTATAGTCTAAATTAGAGTAAAAATTGAAGAAATGGACCAATACGTATATATTGGAGAGATGTTTTCTCAATCTCATCCACATGAGGGTATGCAAGAGGAATAAAAAACTAGGCATCTCGTCTCACACATCATGTGATCTCAAAGGCAAAGTGCTCACGACCATGGTTCATCATAAGTAGGCGAAGTTAGAACCATTCCATTTAATCCATGGGGAAGTACCTATAAATTATAAACCTTGTATTTATATTAGAATAGCTTTCATGGTTTTAGCTATGTGCTTGTGTGCACATTTGTTTAGTAGGTTAATTTTTTTTTTTATTGCATTTTCCTATGAGCATTTGCATTTGTAATTTTAATCTGGTGCTTATGTTTCAATAAGAAGTTATAGAAAGAGGTAAACTTGCATCTTCCTCATGATCAAATTATTTTTAAGAGTGATTCCATGCCCAATGGATCAGACAAGACAAAATGAATTGGGTTCTCAAGCATAGCAGGTATGCTTCCCTATCAGTCACCAAAGATGTTGGTCATATTTGGCTCACATACCAAGCATTTGACTAGTTGATAAATATCTTAAGGTAGTGTTCTTGATTGATAAAATGGTTGAAAAAGGTCTATGATGGAATGAGTGGACCAAAGAAGCCATGAAGATCACAAGCTTTAAAATCACTTTTCATTCACTTGAAATATAATTTATGAATTCTAAATACTGGTCCAAAGTTTTAGAGACCTTATAGAGTGTTCCGGATAAGCATGGATGCTTGTGGTATCCATCTAGTCCACTTTCCATCCATAACTTGTCCAAACATTTGGCTATGATGTCAAAGAATTTGAACAAAACATATTTGTGGCACTAGATCTCATATATATAGAACAGTCAAAAATAAATAATCACATGGATTTTGGAGCCTAGTTTAGATGCACCAAGTTTTAGCTCATGTAATATAGTGATATAAAAGATATACATGGGAAAATTTGTCTCATAATGTATAATTTGCTAAGTTTCCATACATAGCCATTTTTGGCTAGACTATCATCCAGATATCATGTAGAGTCACATGAACTAGTCAACTTTAACAATCTACAAAAACACTTGGAAATCTCAAATGGTCAACATATAAAAAGGGTTTATTCCTTTCAACATTAGTTCCATTATCTACAAGTTTTTTCCCCTATGATATATGTGCTTCAAGCTATAAATTTGTAAATTTGGTAAAAAATGATAGATGTCTATGTGAATTCCATTTTTAAGACCTAAAAAGTAACTGTTAGGATCCAAAATTATTGATGGGAACCTAAAGAGGAACACATGTTTGAAAAGTGTCAAGCACTCGAGAGATCAAATTAAGTCAAACATCTAGTGGATCCTAGGAACTAATGAGAAATTGATCTTGGCGTGGTGGGTCCTAAAGGATATATGATCTGCATTTAATCAGACCTAAAAATTTGACAAAGTGAAATAGAGTCAAAGGGTCAACAATCCAAGGTGATCTCAAAATATAATATGAAAAGAGATGAGATGATATGTTCGACAAAAGATGATAAAGCAAAATTGACCTTACTTGGCAAGCAGAACCAAAAGACCTAAACTCAAGTCCCACCTAGGTTGTTGGAAAAATTAAAGGAAAGGAGCCCAATGTGGACTCAAATAGGACTTGACATTGAATGGAGTTTTGTGTATATATATATAGGAATACAAATATATGTATATTAGTTTTCAACTATATTCCTTTCCATTCAGGATCAAAGGCATTGGGAAGATACATGACTAAGTAAGAAAACCATCTCAATTTGGGCCCTCGACAAACTACCATTTTAGATAGGCATCATGTGCCCCTAGCACATATAAATATTTTATCTTCTTGATGAGATTTAGTAGAATACCAATAGATCAAAGCTTAGGGATTTGGAAAGTAGTTGGAGCATTTAATTCCAACCATATCATGACTTTCAACTTTTGTCAAACTCTTATCTTCTTGCGCATCTTGCTTGAAATAGAATGATTTAGAGTCTTTCTAGGCAAATCATAAATATCTTGCTCATAATGACCTATTATAATTAGACCAAAATATTGGTAAAACATCTCTTAGAACTGACAACTCATTGATTATCATTAACAACATGATCCTCCCCTTCTCTTTTTGCTCTTCTCCTTCTCCTATATTAACCATTTCTTTCTAGTTTTAAAAGCATCTTTAGGAACCTCAGATCTAAGACACTCTTTTAAATTTCTGAGATATGGGACATTCTTTGACATACCAAAAAGTACCCTCAGCTTGATTAGGGTTGACCTTGTCAAGTATTTGTAAGAACTACCTCTTAATGCAATAGGACTTGCTTTGCCTTCCTTTCACCTTGAATTTGTGTTTGACAAGCTGTGCACTATGGCATTGTGTGAAGGAGAATCTTCATCATTCATGGTCCTTCTTTCCCAAATTTATTTTAAAAAATTTTAATGTTATTTTGAAGTCTAGGTTAGTGTTCTATTTTGAACCTTTCCTATGAAATACTTATGAAAATTAGCTTGATCTTAAGGTTGTGCGAGGTAGTATTGTTCTTTTGTTGATCTAGTGTGGGTTTGAGCTTATGGGAATTCCCTTTTAAGTTTGGTGTATCACCTATTAAATTTATTAGGAATCCTTACTCTCTTTTTAACCTTTTTGTCATAAAGCATTAGGCTTAGTTTTATTTTTATGTGATCATAAAAAAGGAAGCCAACCTACTCTAGAGGTTCAACCCCAATATAGGTGACTCACATCTTGGGGTTGTTCCCATTGTTCAACCAAGGTTTGAGGGAGGACACCTGAACAATGTCCCTACTCAACTTATGGTGGAATTATGGATGATAATAATAACCATGAAAACTTTCTATTTGAAAAGAACACTGATGCAAACTATTGGAATTTTTTTTTGAGATAAGGCCTAGGAGATACCTTGAACATGCACATGATTGGAATTTTATTTCAGGGAATCTCCTAGGAGATACTTATAAGGGACATGGAATACCTCACATGTTTATTTCAAAGTCATTTCAAGGGATTAGAATAACCATGAAAACTTTTTATTTGGAAAGAACACTCGTGCACACTATTGGAATTTTCTTTGGAAATATCTCTTAGGAGATAACTTGAACATGCACATGATTGAAATTTTATTTCAAGGTATCTCCTAGAAAATAATTCAAAGGGCCCTATAATTCCTTACATGTTTATTGAAAATGTCCTTGTAAGGAATTATATATATCCATGACAACTTTTTATTTGGAAAGAATACTGATGAACACTATTAGAAATTTCTTTTGAGATATCTCTTAGGAGATACCTTAAACATGCACGCAATTGAAATTTCATTTCAAGGTATATCTTGTGATATACCTAGAAGGTATTTTTAATACCTTCCATGTTTATTACAAATTTCTTTGCAATTGATTATATATAACCATGACAAATTTTTAGCTGGCAAGAACATTGATGCACACTATTGGAATTTTCTTTCGAGATATCTCCTAGGAGATACATTAAACATGCACATGATAGGAATTTTATTTCAAAGTATCTCCTAAGAGATACCTAAAAAGGACTTGGAACAACTTCCATTTTGATTTCAAATTTCCTTGAAATGGATTATACATAACCATGAAAAAAAATTATTTAGAAAGAATATTGATGCACACTATTAGAATTATCTTTTATAAGAGCTACATTGAACATAGACACGATTAGAATTTTCATTCAAGGTATATTTTAGGAGATACCTAGAAAGGCCTTGGAAGAACTTCCATGTTTATTTCAAAGTTAATTATAAGGTATTATATATAACCATGACAATTTTTTATTTGTCAGGAACATTGATGCACACTATTGAAACTTTCTTTCGAGATATCTCCTAGGGGATACCTTAAACATGCACATGATTGGAATTTTGTTTCAAGGTATATATTAGGAGATACCTAAAAATTCCTTGGAATACCTTACATGATTATTTAAAATTTTCTTGGAAGGGATTAGATACAACCATAAATTTTTATTCGGTAAGACCACTCATGCACATTATTGGAATTTTCTTTCAAGATATTTACTAGGAGATACCTTGAACATGCACATAATTGAAATTTTATTTCAAGATATCTCCTAGGAGATACCTCAAAGGTCCTTGAAATACCTTCCATTTTAATTTAAAATGGTTTTGGAAGGGATTAGATATAACCATGATAACTTTTTATTTGGCAAGAACACTGATGCACACTATTGGAATTTTCTTTCCTGGGAGATACCTTGAACATGCACATGATTGGAATTTTATTTCAAGTTATCACCTAGGAGATACATTGAGGGTCCTTTCAATACCTTCCATGTTGATTAAAAATGTCCATTCAGTGGATTTTATGTAGCCATGGCACCTTTTTATTTTGCAAGAACCTTGATACTAACTGTGATTGCCTATGAGAAGGACACATGACACTCGCACAACCAACCAAAATTAGAAGGCCCTAACCAAGAGATAAACATGAATATAAATATTTCACATGGTATAGCATAAAAATTTTATCATACTAAGCTACATTTTGAGATCCCTCGATGATAATCAAAAGGTGCCACATGTCAAAAGCTAGTAACCTTTAGCTCTAAAGATAAAATTGATGGTGAATCAAAGGTAAATCAATGTTAAATTTGAATTCTAATGCAATTGAATTACAAAATTAATAGCTACAGTCATCCCATATCCTTAAATCATTCCAATGTTAGTCTAGATATAAATCAAATTTGAGTAGTGTGATTTCGATTGTGTGCTATCTGGGTTGATAATAGAATTCAAAGGAGATCTATTGGTCTTTGTTGTTGCAATAGAACATTATTTTATACCCTACCCTACTCCCTCATTTTAAAATTTTTTAACATGAATAACTTTAGATTAATGCTCATTGTGTATATCTATTTGTTTGTTTAAGTTTTTGGGCTTATATTGACAAATATAAATCAATTTACATCATAAAAAATTTAGGTAGATTATGTCACTACCATATTCTTGTTATCCCTACAGTAGGGTTTGCTTGAAAACTAGAATGTGGTAAGTTGTAACCACATAATCTCTCCAAAAAAACTGAGTGAAGCCCCAAGGTATCACTACCATATTCCTATTGTCCCTATAATCTAAGAAATTTTATTATACTCTTCACATTACTTTCTTGGCATAGACACACATCAATAGTCTGGAAGGACTTAAGGAAGAATCTCAATATTCTCAACCTACTATTTCCTATCATACACTTTTAGGTATTAGTAATCATCCAAATATTAAGGTGGTTAGTTTCCTCAAGAAATAGAAGTGGACTATATTTATTTACTCTGGGAGTACACCAAAATTCATCAACAATAAGTTGGCTACTCAATTAGACTATTTCATTTACCGAAATCCATAATTTCAAATCCTAATTATAGGTGGGGGTATAGTCAATTATTCTGGTAAATGCCATAGTATAAAGCTATGGGAGACTATATTATATTATCTTATGTTTTTTATTATCATAAATAGTACTAACATTTTTTTTATTGTAATGGCTCAATACTTTATGCACAATTGAGATGAATTTTGAGTAACTATTCATATTCATTTATTTAGAAGGAATAACATTTGAACTACATGGTTTATTGGATTAATCTACATAATTAGTTTGTTTTCACTAGATGATTAATAAGATGATCAAAAAATGTGCAAAGTAATTATTGTGTGACTATTTTCCATAGAATTTAAACCAAATAAGGATTCTACCCATATTGAATTACAACTAGTGGAGTTTATCCATTTTTTTCTATTGCACCCACTTGACACCTTTGACTTCTTTTCCTTTTGTATGGTCAACTAACTCGCAAGTATAATTTATATCTATGGAAAAAAATAGAATGTGTAGGACCAGGTGGGTAGCAACCAGCAAGACTAAGTAAAATAAAATATTGAGACTATGGGGACAGTCCAGACCAAATAACAGTGCTAAAAATGCTCTAAATAAACATGCAAGAAGAGATGAAATAGGAGAGGGAAGAGTTATAGAAATAAAACATAGGAATTTTTATATATTAAATTCACCTAAAATACTATTACAACTTGTTTACAATGCTAAAACTTGTAAAACTATATCTATTCAAAATACTCACAATATCAAACTTTTAGAGTTACAACTATTCATAAGACTCACAATAACAGAATTTATATTTTCCATGCTTCAAATATTCCATGTTGGGCATCAAATTTTCCATGCTAGGATTCAAATTTTCTATGCTAGGATTCAAGTTTTCCATGCTAGGGTTCAAAATTCAATTTTCATCATCAAAAAGTTTATTGTCCAATTTTACTATACCATATTCTCTAGCCCCATAATGTTCTCATGATTGTTATCACAATTTCCTTAAAATTTAGACTCTTTTGTATGTGAAAAAATATACTTACTAAAAGTGTAATTACTAAATATAAAATAGGATTCCTCAAAAGAATAAACTCACCATTAATCCCATGGAGTGAGGGTTCATTGCATCCAAAATAACCCTGCCATTATGGTAGGGTGATATTCATGTGTTTTTTGATATCAATCCCAGAATAAGATAAATTTATTTCAAACTTTATTGTCATTTTATTTGATGTTTTTAGCATTTACAATTGGATAATGCAACTAATTTAGAAACATGTTAAATAGTCTACGGTCTATTTATATTTAATAAAAATAGGTCACTCCTAAATGATGACATTTTAGTCAAGAATGAACCCTTACTAAATTCTAAAACATACCATCAATGACACATTCACATAATATGAATCATTATAATGTCACCATTTTAATCTCTATCACATTTATTTAACATGATCTTGACATTAACCTAGGCACAAGATTAATATCTCAAATAGAACCATATTAATCTCACATTAATTTCACATGCTTAGAGAGTACTTAAACAAGGATTTATTTTTTATCATGTGACTAATGGATATTTTTTCCACCAATGAGGATAATAAAATAGGATTTTGACATCTAGGGAACATAAAATATATTAATTATCCTAAAGTATTAATTTGAGATAATATTGGTAAATAGAGAGGAGAAGTTTGGAGCTGTGCAATGGGGAGATGAAGAGTCATCCTCTATTAATGGTGCTTCAAGATTCCTCCTTGTAGCTTCTCTTGGACACCTTTGAATCCTTGGTTCCTATTGTTTCTATCTTATTTGAGCTAGAGGTGGTATATAATTATTGCCTTCACATTTTTTTAGTTTTCTTTATGTTTTGTTTGCTTCATTGGTGTCTCTACTATCTGATCTAGGGCACACAGGTGCCACACACATCCTTCCCAGATCATCATTCCTACTACCTTGGGAGAGTGAAAAGGGGCATGTATTAATTGAGGTTGTTTATGGAAACCTTTGGATGTGATGGGTTTGAGATTTTGAAGAAGGGGAAGCATGGACATTTTAATGAATCAATTGATGATGCGTGGGGTGATAAGGGATACAATAATAAGAGCAATTTCACTAAATTGACTCAGGTGGAAGTTGAATTAGTGGATCTCTAAAAAAAAGCTTTATTGAGATTTTATGATAGGAGGAACTGGAAAAACACTCGAAAGGAGCATAGATTATACCATATAGGGAAGACTAAATTAGTATGCTCTTTATCCCTTTGAAGACCATGACAATTATTGTCAATGTTTCCATGGAATATGACTTGTAGTAGGAGGAAACTAGGATTAAAAATGTAGGGATTTTGTTTGTTTACTTAAACAAGAATGCATTCCCCTCTACGAATTTCTTTAATAATTGGTTAAATTCTATTTGGGGTAAAATATTGCGTTTGTATATTAATTTTTATAAGATGATACAAATAGGGGTTTTCATGATTTTGCTTGAAAACTCTAATATGCAATGTACACTAAGGGGTTGAGGAGCTTTAAGGAACTCTAATCCCATATGGGATGGGCTTCTTGATCAAATCTTAAAGATGGATTTTAGTTCCTACATTCTTAGTAAAGAACGTTCACTTGCTCCAAATAGTTATTAAGGGGAAAAATAATGTGGTGTTTATGGAAGATGATGGGGAGTTTTGGGGTGGTGTGAAGTGGAAAACAAGCCTACCTCTACTTGAGTATATGTCTCAAAAGCTTTACAAGAAAATTTCCTTCTCAAATTGCCCCTACCTCACCCTCAATCATATTTGGTTTATGTTTGATCCTTTGCATGCTTTATCTTTCAGGCTTGATGTGATCCAGGCCTCTTGTCTTGAACTCAAGAAGTCTTGTTTTCACTAGTTACTAATGTATATGAAGCTGGTTTTTGGCGTTATTTTTTAAAAATGTGGTCTTGTTAATCCTTTTTATTCTTTTTACAGTCAAGTTGAATCTATTGAGTGAGTTTTCTTTTCCTATCCTTATGCTGCTAAGTTATGGTACTATTGTCTTAAACCTTATAATGTTATCTTTGGTTGTGAGATTGTATAGTTAAACATTTCTTTTGGCTATGATTGTCCCAATTTTAGAGTCCACCGTTTTTTCACAAATTCTAGCTTATATTTATACTAAAATTCTATGTTTTTGGTAGAATCAAAGGACCCTAAAGGGTATTCTAAGGTAAGGCTAGATTGTTTATTGACTTCACAATTGAATTCATCCTTCATTTTTTCCTTCCAAATTTTCCTCCAATTGAAAATTCATATGGACATATCAAGAAGTAGCTTAGGATAGGTCTTCTTATGGTTACATCATAATATTTACTTGATTCAAGAGGATACCTAGACTGAAACCACATCTTGATGAGGTCATGTCTCACCTAACAGTAATAGAAGTTAAGATTTTTGAGTTTGAATAGGACTATATTAAAGATGTGTATTTTTATCAAGCTGATAATCCAGTGTAGGGATGGATCACCCCATACGAATTTGACCATAATAGACTTGGTGATTAGTTGGAAATGAATGATACTATATTACAAGATTTATATAATGAGGAACATGGAAGTTGTATTATCAAGCAAGCCAAAGAAACTTTTACTATGTTAGAATTGAATCTCTTTATAGAAATGGGGGATGAGAATGTATTGGTAGGGTCTTCATCTCAAGGACATATTCTAGATACATATACCTAGGTTTCACAAGAGGAGGTATGGAAGCATATAGATGATAACATCAACACTTTTTCTAGCAAGCTAGAGAGGCTAATCAAAGGTGGAGGCTCAATGGACATCAAATATGTCCTTAACTATGTGAATCATAACAAAATGGAAGGAATTTTGGAAAAATTCTACCACTACCCTATTAATCTATCCTCAGGATAAAATTAGTTGGGACATGTTAGTTATAATTTCACTTTAGAGGGACCTTACTCAACTGACTCGAATGGTGGATGTGATGGTGAAGGGTTTGCTTCTAGCAGGGCATTGTACCCATAATTTTGAATCCTTCCACCTTTGCAGTGGCTTGTGTTCTATGGATGGTATTTTAATCTATTTTACTATTGATACATTTGGTTTTTAGTTCCTAGGCTGCCTATTTGGATCTATTTTTGTTTATATTATTCATATTTATTATTTGGGTTGCCTGTTTGGAACCATTTTTATAATTAACCATCGATTATTATGATTGCTAATGGGGGATGCCCCATAAATAATTTTTATCTATAATATATATTTTGTATATTTTTTCCATTATTAGTAGTTGATCTTGTGTGTGTGTGTGTGTGTGTGTGTGTGTGTGTGTGTGTGTGTGTGTGTGTGTGTGTGTGTGTATGTATATATATATATATATGTATATATATATATATATATATATATATATATATATATATATATATATGTATATATGTATATATATATATATATATATATATATATATATATATATATATATATATGTATATATATATATATATGTATATATATATATATATATGTATATATATATATGTATATGTATATGTATGTATATATATATATATATATATATATATATATATATATATATATATATATATATATATATATATATATATATATATGTATATGTATATATATATATATATATATATATATGTATATATATATATATATAATTATTAATTACTATTAACATGTAAATCATGTCAAGTAAATCTCAGCATATCTAATTTATTCTCATGAATTAAATATATATATATTTAATTATTAATCAATACTATAATTAATTAATTAATTTAAATTATCTAGTCCTTAATCTCACCATATTCTAAGTGAAAAGATCATTTAGACATCAATGGGTCCTTGTCAAGTTATAGTTTGGTCCTTTTGGTTGGTCTGGGTGATTATCTACAAATTTTTAAATTTGAAACTATTAAATAATTTAGCTATTAGGATTATTTGATTATAATTATTAGAAAATGTCAGATTGAATCATCTTAACATTCATCATTTGGGTCCCTATTGGTTTTCCACATGTAATAAGTAATAAATAAATAATAATTAATAGAATTAAGCCCTAAACAACCCTAGTAATCTCCATCATTTCATTATTTCATCCATCATTTTACATTATTTTATATTTTCTATTATCATGGATGGGGATAACATGCTTTTCAGATTGTAATGTCTCACCACTTTATGCACAATTGAGATGAATTTTGAGTAATTATTCTACTCAGCCATTTGGAAGGAAGGCCATTTGAACTGCATAGTTTATTAGCTAAATATACTCAATTGGTTAGTTTTCACTAGATATTAAAGATGATCAAAAAGGTTGCAAAGTGATTATTATGTGACTATTTTCCATAGAATTTAAACCAACCAAGGAGTCTACCCATTTTGAATTACAACTAGACCTTGAGTCTCCCCATTTTTGTATTATACACCAACTTGACTCATTTTACCTCTTTTCCTTATGCACCAAGCTTTACTATATGGCTCCCTGCTTCCTAGGCCAACCCAAGGCCTCCCTGAGCTCGACACACATTCTTAAAAATTGATTGAATTATATACATGTGGAGTATTTGGAATTATATTTATTATATTATTTTATAAAATTTTAGTGTTATAATTTAAAAACCTTGTTTGCCTAAAGAATAGTAACGTGCATGCTACTTTAGTAGAAGGCTCACTAACATCATATTTAAGTACACTCTAGAAGGGTAACAAATATTAGAATAATTTGAATCTTAGTGATTTCACAACCTAAAGTGCTAAACAATGAATAAAAGGGCTAAGTCAACACAAATAAATCATACATTTTAGATAGAGTAAAAGAAATATTGAACACATTCCAAATCTGGTAGTAGTTACTAAAGAGTGTTTCCAAAAACTAAAATTTTAGGAAAATAGAAAAATTGGAGATAATAATAAATAAGAACAAGGTGTTTTTGAAAAAGAAGCTAAGTCTAATGTGGGGGTAATCCAAAAAACCCAAAATTCTCCTTTACAAAAGACATTAGGTGGAGTGAAGAGAGGCCATGAATCTGAAAGATTAGATTCAGACAAAGATATGCATATAAAGTTAAACTTAAAAATTATAAATCATGATATGCAATTGGTTGTGGTAAACTCATAAGGAGTGTGACAAGAGCTTAAAAAAGAAAAAAAAGGTAAACAGGGTAAGACAATTAATCTTTTAGACTATTTTCCCACCAAATGATGGTTTTGATGTTGTTGTTGGTATTTATGTGGCTAAAATAACTATTTTTAATTCTTTTTTAGGCTTTTGGATATTTGATATATTTTGTTCTTGTTTGGCCATGACATTTTTGCTTGGATTTTTTGGTTATTTTGTAAAACTTTGCATTTTTTAATAAAGGGCAAGCGACCCATAAAACCTTGGTGTGTGTGTGTGTGTGTGTGTATTGAACACCATTAATATTAAATACCTAAAAATAAGGATCAATAAAAATGATAGTAACAAATATGGTCAATGCTTTGGACACTCTACAACGTACTCTGTTCTGATTTGTTAGTGTTCTACAATGAATGTTTGGAAAAAATTAAGAATCTTTAGGAATAAAAATATATCTGGTCAGATGTGTTTAGTGATTTTTGTTCCTTTTAAAAATGTATGAAAATTATATATACCACATTTTTCAATGTAAATTAGAATTTCAAATTCATTGGGGACTCCCTCCTATTGTCTTCTATTGATCTAAATTATGAGTTTCATGCCTTATATTTTGTTTGGATTGAGCATGTATAACTTTACCCTTTATAGGTCCACAAAATATTCAAATCTATCATGTCTTACTTATGTGGTGTCATCATGGCATCTCTGTGGCATCTAGCTCATTAATATTTAAAAGTGACGATCGCCCTTTGAAAAAATCCTCTTCACCCCACACCATCAGATTTCTTTGAACATATCAATGTGGGTTGTTGATCTCAATTTAAATGATCAAATTCCACTGTATATCTTGTGATACTCCTATTAATTATGACACTTGTCACCATCATGTTTATTCTAACTTTGTTAAACATTCTACCTTCATCTCATGCCATTAGATCTTCTTTGCCCAGACGAATGCACTCCATTCAATCTTGATATAATATAATATGTTATTTGCTCCATAGACCATTAATTAGAATGTGTATGATCATCTATGTACCATTAATATCTAGGAATATGCTTGATATTTAATTCATTGCCCATGGTTTGGACACTTATTGTTTCCACACTTGCTCTAAGTTCTTTTAAATTTTCAACTTTGATCACATCCCATATAGTTATCGATCACATTTCTTGCAATAGGGGTCAAAACCATAAATTCATCCCATGGGAGGGTAACTCCTTAATATTCCTAATAGTTAGTATAGAGAAAATTTGGTAGTATATATAGCAAAAATGTTCTCATAAAATAAAAAAAATTAGTGTATGCTTCTATTTTATAAGAGGTAACATTTAAAATTATTATATTTTTATTTATAATAAATTTTTTCATAAATTTTGCCCACTCATATATTTACAACTTGTAGAATATCTTCCTAAAAAATAGTAACACATATGGAAAAATTGGACCCCAAAATTTTTTTCACTCCCTTAAACTTCTACCATAAAAAATAGTTAGCTCCTCACTTTTAGGAAAAGGTTCTAAGTTTTCCTTATACCATGCATTTCATTTTTCATGGGGTCACTTGATCATTAATAATAGGAGCAACAATTGCCTCTATGAGACCCCTACTTTGAAACACCACTATAATTGGTTTACATCAAATCCTTCTCATTATCTAGTTTAATTGATAGTGCTTAGATCACCATAAGATCTGAATTAGTCTTGTTGAGTAGCACTGTTAGTTGGACCATCTCCATTTCCATTCTCATAAGCATTAGTATGTTACAAGAGGGTGAAGGAAGTGCATTAAGTGCTTGTAAAATATCAATCTCTATAACATCCTTCACTATAGAGGATATTGTTTTAGGCTAAAGTTGTCATTTGATAGAGATTATCATAAATTAATTAGGCACATGATATGCACCCAACCTATCCTGTCAAAAGCCATTTTATTGGCCCTAAAAACTCTTAATAATAAAATTAATAAAGAATTTTATTTAGGATATTAAGCTTTCATTAAATTTTCCTCATAAAATATGAAGGAACCTCATTATTGTTATAAGTTAGAACATCATAACCATCCACCATTAGTCCCAAAAAAAATTTCTCATCAATGAATGGTGGAAGTAGTGGATTGGGCAATATTTGAATTACATTAAAAGTTGCACATTGGTTTTTGGATTACTAAATAATGATAATTTTTTTCTTTTTTATCTCTCAAAATAACTACTAACAATTTGACATTATCATATTGTAAGAATTACATATCTCTATAAGATTCCCATCTGTCAATTTGACATGTTACCATTTAATCAAATTCACCTACAGTAAGGTACAAATCTTGTGATAGTGGGGGATTGGTGATTATTTTTGAGGGCATGCTACTAAAAAATTGGAAGAATTATTTTTCCTAATTTTTAGTCGTACATTCTTAAAAAAATTGTGCAATATATGTTTCTCTAAAATTGCTATTATTTTACGTAAGAAAATTTATTTTAAAATAAATAAGTAAATATGATTGGATACAAAACTATAGCTGGAAATAGTGAATTTATATTATATGAATTAAAGAGTTTTTATCATTATATTACAAAAATTGTACTTAACTATAGGTGCACAAACACATGCATGTTATTAACTATGTATTACAAAAAAATTCCAACAAGGCCATGATATAAATAGAGTCAAAAATGCCAACCAATGAGTTTCTAACATTATATTACAAAAATTATAGCTAACTATAGGTGCGTGAAATGCATCTTAGTAACTATGCAATACAAAAAAATCACCAATAAGGCCAAAATATATATTATTCAAAAATGAAAACCAGTATTATCTTCAAAAATTGATGAATACATCTCCATCTCACTTTGTGGCACCTATAGTCAGAAACACTAAGAAACACATCTCACAGTTAGACTTCAAAATTAATCTTATTGGTCTTAATAAACAAGAGAAATAAACCAAAGGATTTGAGTAGAGAAATATACTCACTAGGATATATATTCATTGGCACTTTATCTTAATATGAATCTATTCAATAGAAGAATTGTGTATCACTAATTTAAATTACAACTTAATAGACCTGATAGTTAACTAAAATTTGATGGTCATTTTGTAAAGTAGAATATACTCACTTGATTTGTATAATTTGTATGTAATTTAATAATTCATAGAATTTTTATAACCAAGTTCTAAGGGATAAATAAATAATAATTTACATTACTTGAAATTAATTGATTTTCCATCTACTTTACTACCAACTATCCTGTGCCAAGTGTCGTCTGCAACATCAAATTTAATGTTTATGATACATGATTTCAACTTCATGATATGTGACTAAAAATTTTAATTTAATTACTACCAACAATTAATGTTTTATATATTTTATATTCAAAGGAATCTACTTCATCTGTTGCATATATGGTAAAATACCGTAGAGTTTTAAACCCATAACTGTGATCACATTTTTGACTCCATAATGTTAAATGAAACAAAAAATAAACCTACTTATTTTTGAATGTAAATGCATGTCAAAAATAGTCACATCAAATTTAATTTATATGATAAGTATTGAAAATTCAAACTTGAACCATAGAGTTAAAGCCTAAGCATGTTCTTGAGATCTATGGTCCACATGAGCTTGGCACAGTTGATTGAATGGCGCATGTAATGTTGAATATGGAGCTTTGTAGGGCTGAAAAGTGTCACCATCATGAGATTCTAGTAAAGAGATCAAATGATGCATGGGATAAGTGTCTTCAAGTAATATAGAATGTAATGTTGGTCTGCATAAGACCAATTTTGGTATCGACTTCCTACATAGACAAAATGAGTCATTTTCTATGCTCTAAGATCTATTTAGAAAATTCAATCTTGATTTAGATTTCTTCATTGTCCACAAAATGTAACTCCCAAGAATACAATTACCATAATGTCCAAGATTAGAATGAAGTTTTGTATCAACATACAATCATGATATCCATAGGTTTGAAATTTTTAACACAGTCAATGAAATTATATCAAGATCAAATAGAATTAGAAAAATTTTCCTTAGACCTATTACCAAAGACCCATACGTAAGATGATACCTATGTACATGATTGTATTATTTTTCTTCACCATGAGAAGCTATTAATGGTGAAAATATTTCAACAAATGGATAATAAATAGTTTTATCTTATATTCATTCTACTAAGCCTCTTACCTCTCATGTGAATCATGTCATTCTTCATGAGATTTGTGAAGTCCTCGAATTCACAATATCATTCCCTTTATTGATAGGTTTTAACAATTAACATACAATCCAACTACGTACAAATATAGGCCTAGAGACCTTTATTCACTTCTAAAAATTTTGTATCATGTGTGTCAATGTCCTTGATAATTAATTGAGAATCCAACATATCAATTATGTTAGATTATCATTTCTGATAATTCTCAACCTACTATGTCAAGCACACATATAAATATATTATATGTGATCAAGTTTTATCTTTGTGATTGCAATGAAGAAATTGTTTAGTTTACAATGGCACTAAAAAAATTAGAAGTGACCAAAAAGAATTTTGGGTTTATAAATATGATTTTTTTTTTGAAGTGGACATATAATATGTTTGAAAAACACCATATATTACAATGTGTATTCCTACTATTATACCACCACCACTTTTTTCTCCTAATAATTAATAATGTTACATCTTCAAAAAAATTGGATAAAATTCCACTTATTATGCAAGAGCCTAATAGTTATTTCTAAATCATTACCATCATTTCCAAAGTTCCATGATGATAATTTTACTTCTATTTCTATATTTGAACTTATATAATTTTCATTGTAATATTTTATTATAAAGGATTATTATAGAGATAATATATAAATGAAAAATTTATATATAGAAACACTATATATAGACTTATTAAAGTGTTCTGAGGTAGATTGATTATGCCCTCACATAACCATAATTTAGATAAGCACACAAAATTCTTTTCTCAGAGGTTTTTGAGTTACTAGGTATGATTTTGTGTCACTTATTTTAATTACCATTTTGGGGTCAAATTCATCTCCAAATATTAGTTTCTAAGATCAATAAAGGTGACTTACCCTCACAAGAATTTGAATTGGTGAATTAAATTATCTCTAAGGTATTCTTAGAGGGGGATAAAAATTAAGGAGTCAAATCCCTATTATAAAATTTACTTATGTTACATACTAAAAAAATGTGGATGAAACTCCACTTATTATGTAAGAGCCTATTATTTTTAAATCATTATCACAATCTCTACATCAAAATTATAACTCCCTTAGTTTCGATCAAGGGGCATCTATATACCTTGGATAAAGAGCTCAGTTAAGTCTGTTCAAGTTTTATTTTGATGATTGTAATGGATAAATTAATTTGTTTACAATGGTGCTAAAAAAATTAGAAGCGATAAAGAAGAATTTCAGATTTAAAAATATGATAAAAATTTGAAGTGGACATATATGTTCGAAAGACACCATCTATTCCAATGTGCATGCCTACTATTATACAACCACCATTTATTTATCCTAATAACTAATAATGTTACTTCTTCAAAAAATGTTGATGAAACTCTACTTATTATACAAGAGCCTAATAATTATTTCTAAATCATTGCCATCGATTTCAAAGTTCCATGATGATAATTTTACTTCTATTTCCATATTTGTACTTCTATAATTTTTTTTGCACTATGGTCTTGTAGCATATTATTGAACATTTTTTAATTTTGATGATCCCTTAGATATGATGTGAAACCCATGGTAGGAGACCCATCAAGTGTAATTTGTTAAGAGAAATCTTTTGTTATTTTATTGGAGTGAAATTCTCTAAATTATACAGATCTACATTTAGATATAATCTATAATTGGAAAGTATATATACATAAATACTATAGAGAGACTTATTACAATGTTCTAAATTAGACTAATTATGCCCTCACACAACTATAATTTAGATAAGCATAGAAAATCCTTTCCTAAGAGGCCTTTGAGTAACTAGGTATTATTTTGTGTCACTTAATTTAATTACCAGTTTGGGGTCAAATTCATCTCCAAATCTTAGTTTTTAAGTTCAAAAAAGGTGACTCATAGTCATAGGTATTTCAATTGGTGAATTAAATTATCTCAAAGGTATTCCTAGGGGGGCCTACAAATTAAGGTGTCAAATCTCCATTACATAATTTGATTATGTTACATACTCAAAAAATGTGAATGAAACTCAACTTATTATGCAATAACCTATTATTTCTAAATCATTAGCACAACGAATATCTATGTCCAAATTAAAACTCCATTAGTTTAATCAGGGGAAATTTATATTCGCTTGATAAGGAGCTCAGTTTTGGGTGATCAATTTTTATCTTGATGATTACAATGTATAAATTTATTTTCTTTCAATAGCATTAAAAAATTTATAAATGACCAAGAAGAATTTTGGGTTTATAAATATGATAAAAATTTGAAGTGGACATAAATGTTCAATAAAAACCATCTATTTCAATGTAAATGCCTACTAGTATACCACCATGACACGTTTCTCATAATAATTAATAATGTTACATCTTGAAAAAATGTGAATGAAACTCTACTTATAATGTGAGAGCCTAATAATTATTTATAAATCATTACCATTAGTTCCAAATTTCCATGATGATAATTTTACTTATATTTCCATATTTTAACTTCCATAATTTTCATTGTACTTTGATCTTGTAGTGGATTATTGAATATTTTATAATTCTGATGATCCCCTAGATGTGATCTAAAACCCATTGTAGGTCACCCATAAAATATAATTTGTTGTGCTGAGTCTGTTTCTATTTTATTGGAATGAAATACCCTAAATTATAAAAATATATTTTTAGATACAATCTATAAATGGAAAATTTATATATATATATATATATATATATATATATATATATATATATTAGTTTGTAAGTTCAAGAAAGGTGACTCACCCTCATTGGTGTTTAAATTGGTGAATTAAATTATCCCAAAGGTACTCCTAGGGTGGGCTAAAAATTAAGGAGTCAAATCCCTATTATACAATTTGATGATGTTATATCTTCAGAAAATGTGGATGAAACTCCTCTTATTATGCAAAAGCCTATTATTTCTAAATCATTAGCACATTGATTTACTATATATATATATATATATATATATATATATATATATATATATATATATATATATATAAGTTTAATTCACCAATTTAAACACCAATGAGGGTGAGTCACCTTTCTTGAACTTACAAACTAATATATATATATATATATATATATATATATATATATATATATATATATATATATATATATATATATATTAGTTTGTAAGTTCAAGAAAGGTGACTCACCCTCATTGGTGTTTAAATTGGTGAATTAAATTATCCCAAAGGTATTCCTAGGGTGGGCTAAAAATTAAGGAGTCAAATCCCTATTATACAATTTGATGATGTTATATCTTCAAAAAATGTGGATGAAACTCTTCTTATTATGTAAAAACCTATTATTTCTAAATCATTAGCACATTGATTCACTACATCAAAATTGCAACTCCCTTGGTTTCGATCAGGGGGATTCTGTATTCATTGGATAAGGAGCTCAATTGTGGTTGATCAGGTTTTGCCTTGGTTATTGGAATTGATAAATTTGTTTTGTTACAATGGTACTAAAAAATATATAAGTGACTAACTAATAATAATTTTGAGTTTAGAAATATGATAAAAATTTGAAGTAGACATATATGTTTGAAAGACACCATCTATTCCAATGTGCATGCCTACTATTATACCACCACCACTTATTTCTCTTAATAATTAATAATGTTACATCTACAAAAATATGGATGAAACTCCACTTATTATGCAAGAGCCTAATAATTATTTCTAAATCATTACCATTGTTTCCAAAGTTCCATGATGATAATTTTACTTCCATTCCCATATTTTAACTTCTATAATTTTCATTGTACTATGGCCTTGTAACGGATTATTGAATATTTTTTAATTCTAATGATCCCCTAAATGTGATCCAAAATCCATGGTAGCAGACCCATTAAGTGTAATTTGTTGCAATGAGTCTATTTCTATTTTATTGAAATAAAATCTCTAAATTATATAAATCTACATTTAGATACAATACATAAATAGAAAGTGTATATATATAAATAGAAATCATATATATATATATATATATATATATATATATATATATATATATATATATATATATTAAAGTGGTAATTTGTGACAATGAGTCTGTTGCTATTTTATTGAAATAAAATCTCTAAATTATATAAATATACATTTATATATTCTGTGTGTGTGTGTGTGTGTGTAGACTTATTAAAGTGATAATTTGTTGCAATGAGTCTGTTACTATTTTATTGAAATAAAATCTCTAATTTATATAAATCTACATTTAGGTACAATATATAGATGTGTGTGTGTGTGTGTTTATGTGTGTGTGTGTGTGTAGACACACACACACACACACACAGAGAGATATTGGAATTGATAAATTGGTTTTGTTACAATGGTACTAAAAAAGATAGAAGTGACTAACTAATAAGAATTTTGAGTTTAGAAATATGATAAAAATTTGAAGTAGACATATATGTTCGAAAGACACCATCTATTCCAATGTGCATACCTACTATTATAACACCACCACTTGTTTATATTAATAATTAATAATGTTACATCTTAAAAAAATGTGAATGAAACTCCATTTTTATACAAGAGCCTAATAATTATTTTAAAATCATTACCATCAATTCCAAAGTTCCATGATGATAATTTTACTTCTATTTCCATATTTTAACTTATATAATTTTCATTATATTATGGTCTTATAGAAGATTATTAAACATTTTATAATTTTGATGATCCCTTGAATGCGATATAAAACCCATGATAGGATACCCATCAAGTGTAATTTGTTATGATGAGTATGTTGATATTTTATTGGAATGAAATTCCCTAAATTATATAAATCTACATTTTAATACAATCTATAAATGGAACATTTATATATATAAATACAATATATGGACTTATTAAAGTGTTCTAAGGTAGATTGCTTATGCCCTCACATAACCATAATTTAGATAAGCACACAAACTACTTTCCCAAGAGGTATTTGAGTTACTAGGTATGATTTTTTGTCACTTATTTTAATTGACATTTTGAAGTTGAATTCATCTCCAAATATTAGTTTCTAAGTTCAATAAAGCTGACTTACCCTCATAGGTATTTGAATTGGTGAATTAAACTATCTCAAAGGTATTCCTAGAGGGGACTAAAAAGTAAAGAGTTAAAACACTATTAAATAATTTAATTATATTACATCTTCAAAAAATGTGGATAAAACTCCACTTATTATGCAAGAGCCTATTATTTATAAATCATTAGCATAATGAATCTCTATGTAAAAATTGTAAATCCCTTGGGTTTGATCAGAGGGCATCTGTCTTCGTTGGAAAAGGAGATCAATTATGGGTGATCAAGTTTTGTCTTGGTGATTCGAATGGATAAGTTATTTTATAGTATCTAAATGTATATTTATCACCAAGACAAAACTTGATCACCTATGGTACGAGACCCATCAAGTGTAATTTATTGTGAAGAGTCTGTTGCTATTTTATTTGAATGAAATTCCTTAAAATATTTAAATCTAAATTTAGATACAATTTATAAATGGAAAGTATATATATATATATATTAAAGTGTTCTAAGGTAGACTATTTATGCCCTCAGATAACCATAATTTAGATAAGTACACAAGAGGTCTTTGAGTTCTTAGGTATTATTTTGTGTCACTTATTTTAATTACCTTTTTGGGTCTAATTTGTCTCCAAATATTACTTTGTAAGTTCAATAAAGGTGACTCACCCTCAAAGGTATTTGAATTGGTGAATTAAATTATCTTAAAGGTATTCCTAGGGGGCTTAAAATTAAGGATTCAAATCACTTTTAGACAATTTCATTATGTGACATATTCAAAAAATGTGGATTAAACTCCACTTATTATGCAAGAGCCTATTATCTCCAAATCATTAGCATATTGAATCTCTACATCAAAATTACAACTCCCTTGATTTTGATTAGGGGCCATATGTATTCATTGGATAAGGTGGTTAGTTGTGGGTGATCAAGTTTTATCTTGATGATTGCAATGGATAAATTTATTTTGTTACAATGGCACTAAAAAATTAGAAGCAAATAAGAAGAATTTTAGGTTTAGAAATATGATAAAATTTTGAAGTGGACATATATGTTCTAAACACACCATATATTCCAATGTGCATGTCTACTATTATACCACCACCACTTGTTTCTCTTAACAATTAATAATGTTACATCTTCAAAAGATGTGGATGAAAATCCACTTATTATGCAAGACTCTAGTAATAATTATTAAATAATTACCATCAGTTCCAAATTTCTATGATGATAATCTTACTACTATTTCCATATTTGAACTTCCATAATTTTCATTGTATTATGATCTTTTATAAGATTACTAAACATTTTCTAATTCTGATGATCCCTTGGATGTGATCCAAAACCCATGGTAGGAGACCCATCAAGTCTAACTTGTTGTAATGAGTCTGTTGTTATTTTATTAGAATGAAATTCACTAAATTATACAAATCTACATTTAGATAAAATCTATAAATGGAAAGTCTATATATTGAAATATTATATATAGACTTATTAAAGAATTTGAAGTAGACTACTTATGTGATTGCATAACCATAATTTAGATAAGTACACAAAATCATTTCCCAAGAGGTCTTTGAGTTACTAGGTATGATTTTGTGTCACTTATTTTAAATACCATTTTGGGGTCAAATTCATCTCCAAATATTAGTTTGTAAGTTCAAGAAAGGTGACATACCCTCACAGGTATTTGAATTGGTGAATTAAATTTTCTCAAAGGTATTATTAGGGGGCTAAAAATTAAGTAGTCAAATCCTTAACAGACAATTTGATTATGTTACATCTTCAAAAAATGTGGATGAAACTCTATTTATTATACAAGATCCTATTATTTATAAATCATTACCATCATTTCCAAAGTTCCATGATGATACTTATACTTCTATAAAATTTTAAATTAATAATTATAGAATTAAAAGTTCTCAAGTGTTTTATAATTAGGGTCAAGTTTATCTTTTTATCTTTCCATCATTTTCTCTTATTTTTTCTCTCTCCCTTTTCAAGGCCAAAAAACATTATTTTATTGACTTAACTTAGGTGAACTATGGCATTAGTGGTGGAACCATTGACCCCATTTTTCACTATCATTTTTATAGGTGCTTATTTTCAGGTATTTAATCTATCTAATGTACTATTTTACTATATATTTAGTATCTCATAAGCTTTAATGGTTGAGATAATAAAATAGATGAGATAATGAAATATATTTAGTATATGAGTATCTTTAATACTAGTATAATGAAAAAGTTATGTTCATTATTACTATTATAATAAATATACTTATGATTTATGTACATGACTTATTGAGGCCTAGACAAGATAACCATGATAAAGATAATGGGATGAGTGGTATAATGATTCATTTGGTTAAGATGATGAATTGAGGGATTTTAATGGGAAGGGATGGAATATCTAGTTGGTTAGGTTGAGGGAAAAGAGCAAGGTCTTGAGTGACATATTAAAGAGGGTGCTCATGGTGATACCAAAAAATATCACCTACATGATAATGGTCATTTGGACAAGTAAGCTGGGAAGATATGGAGTTATTAACCCTCAAAATGGATAAGGACAAGGTGACAAAGTTCTTGATGATGACTAGGCTAAGGAAAATTTAAAATATTGCCAATTGAAAAACCTTGGGATTTGGTTGAATCTATTGGGTTGTCTATGAATATTTGATTTCATCCATAAATAAAATGAGATATGATGAGGTTATACTTGAGGATTTAGAATAAAAGGGTGAGGCTTATATCTAGATGTATGGAGGTTTTAAGCTTGGCATGATATGATGTAAATGGGTCTCACTATTGAGGATTATATTGGGTATTTTTACTTATAAATAATGCTAAAATTTTAAACGGTAAGGTTTTGGATGGGAGCAGGATGGAAAATTTATATTCTATGTTTTGAGTTAATGTCACACTTCATGTTGTTTGTTAGCATGGGAACATGTACTCTAGGTAAATCTCCTACTCTATGGAGATTAGCTTGTTCAAGAACCATCATCAAAGATTGAGGTAACCTTTTTAGGATTGAGTGTGTTTTCTTGTTTTAATTTGGTTTGTGAAAATTTAATTTCTATTTTCAAAGGTTGAAATCAAATGTTAGACTTGTTTTTGTTTGGATAAGTTTTTTGAGTTGTGCTTGTTTTGAGTTTTTGATAAGGCTTTGAAAATTGATAAAAACTACAATACTTACTAAAATAAAAGTTCTTGGAAATAAAATAAATGAAAACTAATTTTATTTTTTATAATTTATTTATAAATGTAATACAAGTTAATACTAAAAATTAAACTAACAATGGAGCTATTGATTTGTAACTTTTCCTTTATTTTTGAGAATGTAAAATTTCACCTATATGCACTACAATAAATGTTTTTATTTTATTTAATTTTCAATTAAATTAAAACTAAAACATAATTAAACTTTAATCTTGAATATAAAAATTTGAAACTAGATCTAAAATTCTTATTTATGTGTGCAAATACAATCTCTATGTTTTCAAGATATAATCTATCTATACAAGCTAGTATGCTAGTTATTTCATATTTTGATTATTTTGTATATAACTAAATAATATATGATTATATTAATGAAAACATAAAATTATTATTTATAAATTATAATTACTTTATTTACTATGCAAATAAGCAAACAAATTTTATGTGTAAACTTTCTTTTGGTTTCCTAGTTTTTGAAAATGTAAGTTTATTAGTGTTTTTTTATGTATGTGAATGTGTGCTATGAAAACTTAAATAAAATGGTGTTGAATGGATGTATATAATATTCTCAAAATCATCTGCTTTTATTAATTACTTCAAATTTTACACTAGTTTTTTTAGCTCAAAATCTTCCCCCTCTTTACAAATCACAATGCTCCTTTTATAGATTTCAAAGAAGCATGTCGGTCAGTTGTATCAAATTAAAAGTGTAAAAAATGTAAAGGATAAATATCATTCTTACAAAGTTTCTAAAAGTACACTAAACCTTCTAAAAAGACTGACCCTTAGCCAATGTGCATACAAATAACACCTACCTTTATAAAATAATATTCTTAACTACTTAGTGGACCCTATGCTGATGAGGATCATTGGTTATGTTAAAGTAGAATCCTCATTTCACTTTGATGTTGTTCATCAACCAAATTTAAATTTATAGCTAGATCAAGGAAGAGCTCATCTTATTATTCTGCCAAATCATCTAGTCCTTATCATTTCTCTCTAAAGCCTCTTTAATGCTTCTTGCCTCAGTGATCTTTCTTTCTATAGTGAGGATCATATCCATGATATTCTTTTTGTCAACTCCAAAACTACATTGGATTTTACTTGTTGCCTTTTTCATGATGAAAGTGGTCCTATGTTTGAACTCATCATCTGCTATGATGCCCATGGAGTTGAGTTTTGTAGGTCCAAAAATCATACTCCCCAAGAATAGTTCAATTTTTTCAATAAAAAAATTTATCATCTTTGAAGATTATCTCTAAGTAGTTGGACCATATGCTTGAACTATTAATTTTATCTAAAATTAATGACAAGATGGTGTTGGGATAAAAAATATTGATAATCTTGAAACCATGGATTTTATCTCTTGTCAAGACATTAATCAACTCTTTCATCTTAACCTTAAACTCTAACATTGGGTTATTAAGCCCTTAGATATGACATACCATTGGTTTAGTGCACTCTATCTTATATTTATTGACTTCAAAGAGTCAAACATGTCATGAAATGATCCTTTAATTTTGTTTATCATTGCATCAGAAATAGATAAAACTACCTACTTCTCCAAATCCTCCTTCTCCTTTTATAGGTTCTTTATTTGGTGTTGCATGACTTTGATGATTTTTTGTAATTGGGATTATTGGGATTCAACTAACCCATGTATATCCTCCTCATGGATGGGGTTCTCACATGGGTTTTAACTCCCAATTGTAGTCAAGCCAACAAATCGTTGTACCCTCTGAAAAGTGAATTCCTCTCTAGCCACCATAGCTTTCTTTGTTGTTACTCTTTCCAGTCTAGTATTTGTTGGATAAAATTATACACTTAATTAAGATTGAATTACTTTTGGATTCTCTAGGATTTTCATTTGGGTGCTACATGAAGATCCATGAGTAGCCATTTGTCTTTCCTTCTCTTAGATTTGTAAAGCCACTATCAAGGGCTTAAGATCCTCATGAGCTGTGATGTTGATAGATTTTGTGATGCCCCATTAATGGCACAGAGTTAAGATATTTTGTAACTTTCCATATATAAACCATTTAAGAATGGTTGGACCATGAATTGGATTCTCATCATATGAACAAATTAACTTCCCACTTCTAAAATTTATAACATTCTCATAAAAGAGAATATTCTTAACTACTTGGTGGACCTTGTGATGATAAGGATCCCTGGTTCTATTAATGTATAAACCTAATTACCCTTTGATTTTGTTCATCAAATGACTTTAAATTGATAGTTGGCTAAAAGAAGAGCTCATCTCCTTGTTCTGACAAATCACCTAGGTCTCTGTCATTTCTCTCTAAAGCTTCCTTAATGATATATTTCATTTTATAGTTAGGATCATATCCATGATATTGATATTGTCACCTCCAAAAATACCTTATATTTTTCTCCTTACCTCATTCATGATGAAATTCATCTGATGTTTGAACTCATCATCCGCTATGATGGCCATAACACTAAGTTTTATAGGTTTAACAATCATAGTCTCTAGGAATTGTTCAATTATATCAAGTATATTTTTATCATATTTGAGGATTATCTCTAAGAACTTGTACCATGTGCTCAAAATTTTGATTTCATCTAAAATCAAATCTAGGATGGTGTTGAGATGAGCAAGACTGATAGTATTGAAACTAGGAATTTTATCTCCTATCAAGATGTTAATCAACGCTTTCATATTGTCATTAGAACTCTTTCATTGGGTGATTAATCCCTTGGATACTAAATCCCATTAGTTTAATACACTATATATTATATTTATTGAATTTAGAGAGTCAAACATGTCCTAAAATAATCCTTCAAATTTGTTAATCATTACATTAGGAACTAATAAAACTATCTGCTTCTCCAAATCCTCCTTCTCCTTCTACAGGTTATTTATTCATTGTTGTAGTCCTTTGATGCCAATTTATAATTTTGATGATTGGGATTTGGATAACCCAAGTATATCCTCCTCATGGATGCGGTTCTCACCTAGTCTTTATCTCCCAATTGGAGTCAATCCAATAAATGGCTCTACCCTCTAAAAAGTGAATTTATTTCCACCCACCAAAGCTTTCTTTGTTGTTACTCTTTCTAATCCAATAGTGGTTGGATCAAATAGGACACTTAAAAAATAGTGTGTTAATTTTTGAGGCTCTAATATTTTCATTTGGGTGCTACTTGAAGATCGAGGAGCAGTAATTTGTCTTTTCTTCTCTTCCTTTGATCCATAAATCTAAGTTATAAAAAAATTTATAGTCTACTTGGATCAGATTTGAAATAAAATAGAATATTTTAATCTCCAATTTCCCATTTTAATAAATCCAAAAAAATAATTTGTAAAACTTCCATAATTTAATAAAATAAATTGAAAGGATTTCTTATCATAGAGAGGAAATTAAGAAAAATATAACACAAAATATTTGTTTACAAAGTTCAAAAAATGTCTACGAACCGAGGTCCACGCTATGAGTGTTTGTATCTTATTAAAACTCTTTGAGACTAATTTAAAAAATATATCTCTAAGTAAATAATTATTTCCATACTAGATATCTATATGTGCAACAAAATAAACCTCTTAGAGGATTTGCTTCCTCTATATCCAGATATCTCTATTTACAATTTTCTCTATGCAAATCCACTGCTTCTATGCCAAAATATTTTTACCACCTCTATAAAATAACCCATAATTATATATTTCTCAATGCTACATGGCATTATATGAGTCATAATAAATTCTCCTAAGGTATGAACAATGTCCTTGAATTGGGATTTTTCCCATTTTGACCGTAGGCATTGGCTCTCTAGGATTTCCTGCTACCTATATATTGTTTTTCTCTGCAACTGATCAAAACAAAAATTCCCCAAAATGGAATTCAATATCATTTATGTATAGCTAAATGTGGAAAATGGTGTAGAATTTGTGCCAAAGCTGATCCATGTTATCATAAATAGAAAATAATTAAACTTCCCCATATAATCTATTAAATAATCTTTTCTAGATATAAACCCTTCGATGTCAATGTTTCTGCATACAATACCTGTCAAGAATCTTTGAAAAAAATTAAATAATTAAATTACCACATATTTTTCCATGTAGTAATCATAATAATTATAACCAAAACTAATACACCAAAATCAAGAAAACAAGATTTGAATTTCTTGATTAATTCAAGATTACCACAAGAATCAAGATTGCACTTCTTGGTAACTAGAGATTACCATGCTAACTCCAAGACTTGAGTTCAATAACCATGCTTATAATTTTACAAAGTCAAAACCATTTGAGATAGCTTACAATGCTTTACCAATACTAAGGATAAATTCACATGGAAATGTTTTAATAAAGACTTTACTCAAGAATTTACACCATACTTCTTTAAAGAAAATTCCACACATTTAACTGTAAACATCACCATCCATTGCATCACTAATGTAAATTAAATGCCTTTATGGAACTCATGCCCTTAAATTTTGGCACTAACCTCAAGAATCATGCCATTTGTCCACTGGAAAAATATTTTAAACAAAGCCTTTTCTTTTAAATATTTAATGGAATGGTATGGTTTTCTTTTAATTTCTTTTTTTCTTCTTTTTTAAATGGAATAAATATTTAATTAAATATTTTAATAAAAATATATTAAAATATATTCATTTTTAAAATATATTGAATTGGTAGCAATTTTTCAAAATTAATTATAAATGTTGTAGGTGGAGGTGTGACATTATTAGCTAGATAATTCCCTACCTACATTCACAAAAATAATTAAATATTACCAATAATTGATCAAAATATTTAGTGAAAAATCCCCTGGATCATAATTTTATAGTACCACTATCCAAGGCTTAAGCTCATCATGAACTGTGATGTTGACAAATTTTGTGATGGTCCATTGATGGAACAGAGTTGGGATATTTTTTAATTTTCCATATACAAACCATTCTGGAATAATTAGACCATGAATTGTATTCTCATCACTAAATAAATTAACCTCACTTAGAGGATAAGTGAAGGTTATCTTTGGCTTCTTGGTTCCTGTAGGGACCAAGACTAGCTCAGCATTTCTTTTTTGAGGGGGATAACTGGAACTATGTACAAATATATTTCCTTACCATTTGCCTTTCCTATTTCCTCAACTTGGGTTTGAGGTTATTATTATTACACTTGAGTTCCCTCTTCTTACACTTCCTCTTCATCTAAACCATAAGCACTTTATAGTGCTACTAAGACATCTTCCATTATTTCCCTAGGAAGTAATGTAATCATGTCAATTTATTCAATTCAAGACTCTAGATTTTTAGGTTGGGAATAAGATGATGCCCCTTCATCAGGTATTTATTAAAGCCTCTCTTTTCTTAGTCCTTGAGAGATTTGTGCCTTTTTCTACTATAATTCTACCTATGGTTGTTTTGGAAAAGTCCTAGATGATGGTCCAGGTAGTAAATGATATTGTAGAGGTCCCACTTGCCATATTTCACTAGCTAGCTTCTCATCTCTCATCAATCTAGCCTCTGGATTGATGCCACATTTTTTAACCTCTCCAATACTATTGTGAAGGATGCATCCTTAGTATACATTGAATCAAAGACTTCTAGCCAATGTTCATGTGTTAGATTTATTTTTTTTCCTTTAGATGATTCCCAACCTATCATTGGGATCCCAATATCTTAATTTATCATGATGTAAATTGAAAAATGTTATATGCCAGGTAGTATATTAAATGTTGTCCTAATATTAAAATATGGTTTTGCCCATAACCAAGGGTGGAGAATGCAACAATCCTTTAATTCTGCTTCTATAAAACCCATCTATACCATTGCATATTTGCAATGAAACTTCCTAGTTAGCAAATTTTTTTGGGACATAGATTAGCAGTCTAAGTGGTGTGCATTATGTTCCTTCAATCTTGATGACTATGGAGTCTATATAAAACTAGATGTCCTTAATGGATTTAATGGAATTTTTTGTCAATGGGATAAATCTTGGTGTCGGGCTTCTTTTTATATCCTTAGACAGGTCAGGGTAGATGCAATCATAGATAAACTCAATATGATCCTTGTAATTGAAGATATGTAACTTTGAATATAATTGAGACACTATTTATGTGTTTTCATATGAGCATCCCCTAAAGTTGAGGATCTAAATTATAGAAAGTAGGGCATCTAGGAGATAAGACATCATATAAAAGTTTTTCTTAGACAATTTCATGACTGTGAAGATCTGAATACACAAGCACATGCTAATAACCTCACCAATGGAAGGGATGATCTCTTTCTCAATCATAAAGTATACCTAAGGTACCCATATCCTATCAATGCAAGTGGTATTGGGGTTTCCATATATCCTAATTATCAACATCATTATAATTTTAATTCCATGTTAGAATTGGCTGAAGGTAATATTTCCACTAAGGGTAGAGAACACCTAGTTCTCAGAGTATAACCATGAGGCAATGAATATTTTGAGATCATTTTTCTTAGCTCATGAATTGAGTATGGGTACATCTACATGGGGTTTGGGTAAATTATAATATATATAAAAAGTGATAGAAGACACATAAGTAATGCATTTTAAAATACATTCATGGATCAACATTCCCTTTTGAATTTTATAGTATTTAAAAATAGGGAGGAGGACATCTATGCATTGGAGTACCTTTAGTTTTGTTACACCATGGTAAAGGCT
This sequence comes from Torreya grandis, assembly GCA_037957365.1. NCBI lineage: Eukaryota > Viridiplantae > Streptophyta > Pinopsida > Cupressales > Taxaceae > Torreya > Torreya grandis. Next base: position 238,297 of record JARHVA010002440.1, read on the forward strand.
CATCATCTATACTACAACTAGGTCATAATATCTTGTCTTGAAGGCTACAATATTCTCATCCTCCTTCATTATGGTTTACATTTTCTCAAGTTCCTATAATATTTTGGAGAAATTATTGTCTCTAGTTTTCAATGCTATAACATCAAATATTATGTCCTTAAGGACCCTTCCTTTCAAGTCCATGGTTAAGTAGTGCTCTATGTCTTCCCTATGGTGAAATCAAGTTTCCATTTCTATGAGTTTGTAAATTGGTCATAGTGATCTACAAGTTGACTTTGGGTTATTGTTTACTTGATTAGATATTAATTAGACTCCCTCAGGATTAATTGTAATCAAATTGGGATCAAATTAGAGATTTTGTAGATGTTAGGGTTTTTATTCAAGTTTTTTCAAGATTTAATGGGGATGGATTTTTCAATTGAGTGAATTCATGCCTTGGATTCAATTTGGTCTTTGGAAGTTATACTTTTGCATTACCTGATCCCACAAAATATTTGCATTTGTCCATTTATGCTTAGGTGGCATCTTCATGGTATCTCTGTGGCATATGTTTAGGCCCTTTCATGGAAATTTGTCCATTTGATCTAAATCCTAAGAGTCACATGCCATTGGTTTTCCATTGTATTAGGCCTCATAGTAGTGGCACTTGCCAATCCCATTAGATTTGTGAGTTTTGACTCTCTACCAGTCTCATAGTGAGCATTTTTGTGCCATATGTATGTTCTATAATTTCTCAGAGGTTCCATCAGATAGTCCATAGTTATCTCACTTCGTTCGATCATCTTTCCTAGATTCAGTGTGAGTTGATGGTCTTGAAAATGTGCATAAAATTTTATTTACTATAGGACCATGTACATAAATTAGGTTAAATACTTTAGTCTAAGGTTTTATTTTATGTTAATAAACACAAAAAAAACTCAAACATATGTATCTATGCTAAGTTTAAACACAAAAAAATGGAACCCATCAAAAGATATGAGATATAATATAAGTCTCTAGCCTAAGGTTCCATTATATTGACAAATATAATTGGAACCTTAGGATAGAGACTTAGCTTATGTTTATATCCACAACATTTATACCATGATAATTGAAACACATTTACTCCTGTCAATGTTTGAAAGGTATCTCTTGGAATTACATTGAAGGTACTAAAGTGGACTTTAAAATATCACCTAGTAGTGCCTTTTATGTAAAGGAAACTTCCTTTTGTTCCTTGATGTCATCAATCCACTCCTGTCACCATCTAAAATGTATCTCCTAGGAGATACCTTGAAGGGCAAATCTATTCTTGTGCATGATTGTAATTTATCTCCTAGGAGATACCTTAAAGGTATTATAAGGTCCTTCAAAATATCACCAAGTCGTTCCTTCCATGTAAAGGAAAATTTCACTTGTTCCTTGAAGGAGAAATTCACTCTTGTCCCTATTTGAAATGTATCTCCTAAAAGATACCTTGAAGGGAAAATCAAATCTTGTCTATGTTTTAAAGGTATCTCCTAGGAGATAAATTGAAGGTATTTTAGGGGCATTCAAAATATCACTCAGTAGTGCCTTCTGTATAAAGGAAAATTTAACTTGTTTGTTGAAGGATAAATCCACATTTATGGATATTTGAAAGGTATATCCTAGGAGATACAAAGAAGGGTAAATCTACTCTTGTGCATGTTTTAAAAGTATCACCTAAGAGATACCTTGAATGTATTACAAAGGCCTTAAAAATATCACCCAGTAGTGCCTTCTGTGTAAAGGAAAATTCCACTTGTTCCTTCAAGGAGAAATCCACTCTTCTACCTATTTGAGAGGTATATCCTATTAGATACATTAAAGGGGAAATACACTTTTGTGAATATTTGAAAGGTATCTCCTAGGAGAAACCTTTAAGGTATTACAAGGGACTTAAAAATATCACAAAGTAGTGCCTTTTAGGTAAAGAAAAATTATAATTGTTCCTTGAAGGAAAATTTCACTCTTGTCCTTATTCTAAATGTATCTACTAAGAGATACCTTGAAGGGGAAATATACTATTGTGAATATTTGAAATGTATCTCATAGGAGATACATTGAATTTATAATAGGGACCTTCAAGATATCACCTAGTAGTGCCTTCCCTATAAAATAAATTCCACTTATTCCTTGAAGGATAAATCTATTATGCCTATTTGAAAGGTATCTCCTAGGAGATACCTTGAAGGGGAAATACATTCTTGTTCATGTTTTAAAGGCATATCCTAGGGGATACCTTTAAGGTATTATAAGGGCCTTCAAAATATCACCCAATAGTGTCTTCCATGTAAAGGAAAATTGTACTTGTTCTTTGAAGGAAAAAACCACACTTGTCCATGTTTGAAATATATCTCCTAGGAGATACCTTGAAGGGAAAATCTACTATTTTGCATGTTTGAAATGTATTTCCTATGAGATACACTAAAGGTATTAAATGGCCTTCAAAATATCACCCAATATTGTCATCTATGTAAAGGAATTTCCACTTGTTCCTTGAAAGAGAAATCTATTATGCATGTTTGAAAGGTATCTCCTAGGGGATAAATTGAAGGTGAAATCCACTCATGTACATGTTTGAAAGGTACATCCTAAGAGACACCATAAAGGTATTAAAAAGGATTTCAAAGTATTACCCAGTAGTGCCTTCCATATAAAGTAAAATTCCACTTGATCATTGAAGGAGAAATCCACTCTTTTACCTATTTTAAAGGTATCTCCTAGGAGATACCTTAAAGGGGAAATACACACTTTTGCATGTTTAAAATGTATCTCCTAGGAGATACCTTAAAGGCATTACAAGGGCCTTCAAAATATCACTTAGTAGTGCCTTCCATGTAAAGGAAAATTATACTTGTTCCTTGAACTAAAAATACACTCTTGTCCCTATTTGAAATGTATCTCTTAGGAGATAACTTGAAGGGAAAATATACTCTTTTTCATGTTTGAAACATATATCCTAGGAGATTCATTGAAGGTATTAGAGGGGCCTTAAAAATATCACCTATTAGTGCCTTCTGTGTAAAGTAAATTCCTCTTGTTCCTTTAAGGAGAAATCCACTCTTGTGTCATGTTTGAAAGGTATATCCTAAAAGATACCTTGAAGGTATTATAAAGGCCTTAAAATTATCACCCAATAGTGCCTTATGTGTAAATAAAAATTCCACTTGTTCCTTAATGGATAAATCCACTCCTATACCTATTTAAAACATATCTCGCATGAGATACCTTGAAGGAGAAATTCATTCTTGTCCATCTTTTAAAGTGTTATAGGCATAATTTTCAACCTTAGAGAGTGTTATTTAGGCTCTCTCTAGAAAATATTATAAGATTCAGACAACCCCAGGCCATGGGTCACCTATGGTGGGGCTGAACCTCCAAAGTAGGTTAGATTCCTCATTGATGCTCACCCAAGAATAATTATAAATTAATGCTTCATGGGGAAATAGCATACTATTCATGAATATTTAATGCACACCCTAGTTAAATGAGGTAGCATCTAACTTTTTAGGATCTCAATGGAGGTAAAATCCACTCTAGGGCATGAGTTGCAGGTAAGCAATTTATTTCAACCTATTGATGGAATAGGAGAAGGGCATACAGATTTTTGGAAAGGTTTTTTGGATGGAGGTGTGGCCTTATAATAAAGTTAATCTCTATGTGAGATGGATGGGTGGATGGTTTCTAATCTAGAATGGGTAAATTTTAATATAAAAACTCAAAAAAGAGGGTCATGTAGGGAAGAAAATAAGGATCATTGGTTAATGGGAATCACTTCCCTGGTTGGTTTCTGAATAGACCCATTATTTCCAAAACATATGCTTGTTTATAACAGCAATAACACACATATAATCAGACATAGCTAGGAAGTATAGGGAAATAAAGATGTATAGAATTCACAATCCTTAGACAAAGGTTTATCATTTTAGGGCAATTATTGTACAACCTTAATCATAATATTATGGCTTAGACAAATGAATTATCTGAGGCAATTTTTCCACACACATAGAAAACTAAACCAAATAAATCATAAATACACATTCATAAATATGATTCAATTAACTTAAATAACTCAATCAATATATTCACTAATATATCAATAGTTATTACACATCTAGGATTAGTATATCAACTACGAAATGAAGAATCTTTTAATTTCTATAGCATATTAAATATTATTGAAACATATAACCATGAAAATAAAAATTAATCTCATGAAATTGGAAAGAAAATACTCAAAACACTTAAATTTTGTTGATCAAAATTATTTCACTGCTCTATATTCTAAAATCTTCCACCAAGAAACTAAGTCAGGTTACAGTTGTCTATATAGAGTTGGGGAAGGGGTCACCTCATCCTATAATTTCATGAAAGGTGGTTACATGTGTCAATTAGAATATATAGTTCTAATGGTGGTCTAAACTATATAAAAGAAAACTAGAAGTTTAAATAAATTAATTAACAATTTTAAAATTATGCAACATGTGCATGTACACAATATCTAAAGTAAATATTTAGAATTAACCACTCACAATCTAAGTATATTTACTATTATAAAACTATACATGCATAAAATCTGAACCTATCAAGGCTTCATCATTTCTAGCACTGCATGCACCTTAGTTGGAGTAGAATTTGAAGTTCCAGTTGAAGATGTGGTTGTACCACAGAAATCCTACTTCTTCTTTGCTTCCTTACCTTCATAAAAATTTTGTGCCACTCCACATTGATGTCATAAAATGTCTAAGTTTAAAGGTGATGGTTGATGAATTCATTTGGTCTATCCAAGGATCCTTGCATGCTCATCCTTGGTTATTTGAAATTTACTTTTGAATATTTCTACTTTAGTGAACTTTTTTTGAGCCTTGATTAACTCAGAGTCATTTTTTTTAGTGTCAAACCTTGTAATATCTACTTTAAAAAATTGACTAATTCATGGATAAGCTTCTCAAAATTAATCTTTATAATCAAAATACCAACAGATTCCTTAACCTTGGTTAACTTTAATTGATGCAAAATTTGAATAATCTAAGCCACATGCAACTAATATTTAGGGATCAAAGCCACAATGTTTTAAAACCGATCCTTCACCTCCTCCTGTCAAATGACTACAACATTTAAGGCATTGGATGCCTCTAGCCTAGTCATAAGGTCAAGATTATTATATAAAGAGTTGTTTATATAGATAACTAACATCTTTATTTTCACACTATCATCTCTCAAAGAATTAAATAATTGATTGGCCTAGTTCACATGAGGGGCCATCTTGGTCTTCATGAACTCCATGGCTTTCAATGAGTTAAAGCATGTAGAAGCTACCTCTTAAAATTCAACTTCTATGCTAATTAGAATATGCACTATCTTAGTCTTCTCCTTTATTTCCTCCAATTTGGCCTCTAATACATGTACTTATACCTCAAGCTCATATTGAGATAACTTCGTTCCTTCATGAATTTCAAATATGGCATCTTTGTGTGCTTTCTCTAGGTCTGTTGGAGTTTCCTCATATAAATATTGTCCTAGCTATCTAATCTCCCTCTTGATGAGGGAAAATACTTCTTGCCTTTCTTCAAGGATGATATACATGCATTTTTCATCTTTGAATTTCCTCTTCTTCAAATTTTGAATACTTCCAGTTTGAGGATCAAACAAAGTAGAAATAGAGAGATGCTCAGTAATTCTAAATTTTGGTAATTGAGAAGCCTTGTTCCTCAAATCCACTACCCATAAAGGAATGTCTAGCTAGGATGCATCATAGGTTGTGACAACAACATCTTCCTTGACATCCTCTTGAAATTTTTATTTTTTCTTGTGGGCCTTGGTGAGGACATTAGGTAAGGAAGGCCATATGATTTTAGACCAATTTACTCCTCTAAATTGAGGAAGGAGATGGACCATGATTATTTGGGGCTTGGCCTTCCTTCCCATACTAGTACTTATCATTGTATTATCCTCTATATATGTGGTAGATGGTAGTGGAAGGGTGATTTGAGTGGAGTGGATGTGGAGATATGAGGTAGCCAATGTATTATGTACCTTCTTAGACACTTTCCCTGTCATGTGTTAGGTTGTGGAGCTAAAAGCTTCATTGATGCAGACATGGAGGAGGTTGCAGAAGAGTTGCGGAGTGTCACAGACACTGGCATTGGTCAAGCTAACTGACATCAGCAAGATTAGACAAGGAAGCAACTGACGTCGGTCAGAGATCGGCCGGTGTCGGTGACCCCCAGGCGGACAGGGATCGATGTCGATCACCTGTGTGGTTTGAACTGCATTTATTATGGGCAGTCAGTTGACGAACCAAGTGTTTGCATGATGAGAGCTATTTTTAGACTCATAGCTGTGGATCTAATTATTGTAATTAGATGTCTGATTATTATTTTGATGAGATCTATATAATAGACTCATGGTTGTATTGGAAACTTGTGCTAGAGAGTAAGAGAGCAATATTATAAGCTCCTTCTGTGTCTGAGGTGAGCTATGATGTGTTCCTCCTAGTGCCACAGTACCAAGTGTGTAGGTGCTGGATTGGAGAATCAACAGGGTTCTTCATGTATGTATGATCTTGGTCATCAGGTGAGCATGGCCTTTATAGGAGATCTGCATGGTAAGTAAGATCATTGATCTTCAGGTGTATGTGTGTGCAAGGTCAAGGTTCACAGGTGTGCAGAACTAGGTTGATTTGTAGGTGTGCAAGATCAGATAAGACAACAACACAACAGGGAGCAGAATCAGGCAGGATCTACTTGGAGTACAGGTGTGTACTCGGATAGAGCAAAGAGGAAGGCAAGGCAGTTCCTTCCATAAGTAAGGTCTGTTGAAGTGCAGGTTATTTCAGGTTCATGGGAGATCTACTTGAAGTACCTTGAGTACTTGTGGAGTGCGTGGAGCACTTGTGGTGTGCGTGGAGCACGGGAGGTGAACACCAACTCTGTGTTTGAGTTGTGTGTTGGGACCTAAGAGAGAGAGCTTTGAGGAGAGAATTACTGTTCACTTGAGGTGTGGGAAGCCTCTGAAGAGGTGGTGGAGAAGAAGTGGCATCTTCTTTATTGTATTCTTTTCTGTATGAGTATTAATACAAGTTGTGTATTGTCTCTCATATCATGTGTTATTCTGAATTCTAGTTACTTGTGATTCTAGTTAATTTCCGCATATTAAGTTGCTTGGTTTGGTAATCAATTGTGTGCTTCCGGTGTTTCACGTATCTTGACAAGTGGTATCAGAGCTAAGGTTGCAGGGAGCAGGTTTTGTGTTTGGTTATAGGTTACTCTCAGGGGTTTCTGATCGAGTGGGAGTAGAGCAATGGAAGATCAAAGTAAGATAAGAATGGAGGAGTTGAAAAGCATAGATGGTCACTTACGGTCCCATGGAAAGAAAGAGCAGGTAAAATATTATTGTTGGTTGGTAGCAGATCAGCATGAAGGAACTGAAGAAGTAGATGTAGCAGGTGTTGTTTCACATGATGCTCTGGGAGGTTTCTTGGATAAAGTTGAATCTTGGTTAAAAGATTCGGTTGCCTCTTTCCATGCAGCCCCAGGTAGAGGAGCTGGTGAGCCTTGCCAAAGAATTGACAAAGGGGAAGTGAAGCTAAAATTACAAGCGGCCAACACACAGGTGTTGATGAAGGTCATGCAGGTCCTAGGTTTAGAGATATGGGTAATTTCTTCAGAAAGATTGGGTGATGAGAGATGCACAAGAACTCTCACAACGGATACACTTGAATTAGCTGGTGGTAAGAAAATAGGTACTCTTTATCTACTTGTTTATATTACTGATTCTTCTTTTGTTACAGAGACGTGGCTTCGTAGGCTTGGTCACATGAGCAGGAAAGAGATGCATGTTCTTAAGCGGAAGACAGATATATTTGACAGGCTTAAGAACTGGAAAGCCTTGGTGTTTATGGAGGAGATGGCAGAAAGAAACCAGTGGATGGTGCTGGATACTTCTGAGCAGAGCAGTTTAGACATGGATTTTGATTCAAAGGAGCTCACGGGTAAAAATTCATCACTCACAGGAAAACACAGGTACCGACGTCGATCAGGAGGAACCAGCATCGAACAGACAGGTGCCGATGTTGATCATGTGTAGACCGAAGCTGGTGATGTTGGGTAGGATAAGACCGACGTCAGTCAGGAGGACCGATGTCGGCAGTAGGTAAGACCGACGTCAGTCAGGAGGACCGACGTCGGCAATAGGGACATCGATGTCGGCAGGGTCGGTAGTCAGGGACAGATGCATGAGAACCGACGTCGGTCAGATGCAGACTGTGGAGTGACCGAGGTCGGTCACTGTAATGGATTTTGGGTGGACAACACGATGTCAAGGAGTCTCAAACACCCATACGGAGGACTGAAGATGTAAGTAGGCCCTCAAATTCATTGTTCCTCTTCTTTATACTCGTTGCTGATTGTAAAGCAGGAAGGATCCAGGAAACAGGTGGGAGCATGGTAGGGATATGATGCAAAACCAAATGGGAGTTTTCGTAGGGTTGTCAGCCAGTGTGAAAGCACAGAGATGAATGGATTCCTTAGTTGAAGAATAGAGTGAACAGACACGTGAGACGGAAGACCAAGTATATTGTCTTGAGGAGCTACAGGATAGTGGTACAGGTTTTGATAGGTGGAGGACGAAGCATGGCTTCAGTCAATGTCAGGGTAACTACTGTGGTTTGTCTTACCATGGGGATGATGATTGCAACATCATTTTGTTGTTGTATGTGGATGGTATGTTTTGCTATCAGGATTGTACATACAGGGTTTTGCTGAGCTAAGGGTAAGGTTAGTTCAGCGGCATGTCATGAGGAGTTTGGAGCAGTGAAATTCTTTGACATGGGAGACATGGAGATCACAGGTTGATTTTGTCTCTAGTGGGAGCTGATGTTAATCAGGTGTTGGCGAGGTTCAGGATGCAGAGCTGAAGCACACTAAGGGCTAGACAGGTATAGTGTCCAAAATCACATGAGTTCTGGATTAGACCTGAGTATTCCCATGCAGTGGGAGATGTCAGAGAGTTAGGAGCCAATTCAGGGAAGTGTGTTCTTAGGGATTTGAGAGGGACCAACAGCAGGTATACATGCAGGGTCAGGACTTCACTACATGTGTTTGTAGGTTCGGATGTGGCAGGGTACTCGGATGATAGGAGGTACACCACGGGATGTGTGGTGGGTTGTCTTTAGGATTGATCTTGAAGAGGGATACAAACCAGGAAACAGATTAGATGGAGTACAGGTACAGGTATAGTGCAGCTGTTTATCTCCAAGTGGGAGATTGTTAGGTTGTGGAGCTAAAAGCTTCACTGATGCAGACATGGAGGAGGTTGCAGAAGAGTTGTGGAGTGTCACAGACACCAGCGTCGGTCAAGCCAACCAACGTCGGTAGGATTAGACAAGGAAGCAACTGACGTCAGTCAGAGATCGGTCGGCGTCGGTGACCCCTAGGCAGACAGCGACCGACGTCGGTTGCCTGTGTGGTTTAAACTGCATTTATTACGGGCAGTCAATTGATGAACCAAGTGTTTGCATGATGAGAGCTATTTTTAGACTCATAGCTACGGATCTAATTATTGTAATTAGATGTCTAATTATTGTTTGGATGAGATCTATATAATAGACTCATGGTTGTATTGGAAACTTGTGCTAGAGAGTAAGATAGCAATATTATAAGCTCCTTCTGTGTGTGAGGTGAGCTATGGTGTGTTCCTCCTAGTGCCATAGTACCAGGTGCGTATGTGATGGATTGGAGAATTAGCAGGGTTCTTCATGTATGTATGATCTTGGTCATCAGGTGAGCATGGCCTTTATAGGAGATCTGCATGGTAAGTAAGATCATTGATCTGTAGGTGTATGTGTGTGCAAGGTCAAGGTTCACAAGTGTGGAAAACCAGGTTGATTTGTAGGTATGCAAGATCAGATAGGATAGCAACACAACAGGGAGCAGAATCAGGCAGGATCTACTTGGAGTACAGGTGTGTACTCAAATAGAGCAAAGAGGAAGGCAAGGCAGTTCCTTCCATAAGTATGGTTTGTTAAAGTGCAGGTTATTGCAGGTTCATGGGATATCTACTTGAAGTACCTTGAGTACTTGTGGAGTGCATGGAGCACTTGTGGTGTGCATGGAGCACGGGAGGTGAACACCAACTCTATGTTTGAGTTGTGTGTTGGGACCTAAGAGAGAGAGCTTTGAGGAGAGAATTATTATTCACTTGAGGTGTGGGAAGCCTCTGAAGAGGTGGTGGAGAAGAAGTGGCATCTTCTTTATTGTATTCTTTTCTGTATGAGTATTAATACAAGTTGTGTATTGTCTCTCATATCATGTGTTATTCTGAATTCTAGTTACTTGTGATTCTGGTTAATTTCCGCATATTAAGTTGCTTGGTTTGGTAATCAATTGTGTGCTTCTGGTGTTTCACGTATCCTGACATCATGAGGGATCTAATATTGTGGGTGCTAGTGGGAATAGAAGGGGTTTGCATGGTGGGTGGTATGAAAGTGGAGACAAAGGGATCAATTGTAGTAGTGGATATGGAGGGGTTAGATGTGGGATATTTTATAGAGATAACTTACCCAAATATGGGTATATAAAATAGAGGAGAATTAACAAAAGATTGAGTACCTTGAAAAGTAGGCTCCATATTCTCTATTTGGAGGCTCATATCTTTGGATATTTCCAACTCTACTTATTTACTTGAATCATCCTTAATATCCTTGATGATCACCTCATCTCCCCTAGTTAGTTTAGACTATGGATGTTGAGTGGGTGAACCTTATGATATCTTCAATATAAAACTGCCTATAGGAGTCCTAGGCTTTCTCTTATAGACCAAAGGGGTCCATACTTATGTGGGGGAGTCCTAAGGTGATGATGATATTATATTTTGAGTTTTTATCCTAATAGATTTAATAATGTGTACCTGGGGTATTGTAATTGACACTTGACTAGAACCTTCAAAAGGTAATTCTCATGTTCTCTCCTAGTCACTATAATTAAGACTGATGGGATCTCTTACTTGTCTTCCCCTAGTAGAATTGGGATCAAGTAGCTTGGGTTCCTTCTTCACTATATTCAACTTCAACTTGAAAGGAAGTCTTTAGGAAGAAGAATTAGCTTGATACTTGGATTTCTTCTCTAACTATCCTCTCAATAAATTTAAATGTTGACACCCTTTGTATAGTGCCTTTTTTCAATCAAACTCCTTAGTGGAAATAGAAAGATAATCTTGGATCATTCTCAAATGATCCTCTTGCAGCCCATGAATCTATGCCCATTACAATACTTCTTCATCATACTTGGCATTAAAAAATAAGAAATCATAGTCATAAGGATCATGAATATAAGGGATGTTGAATCCATGAATGTGCTTAGAGATCATCCCATGCATATCCAAATCTCTATGTGTAAGTATAGGGAAAGGATAACTCCTACATTTTCTACCTACCTCTACAAGATGATTTATCATTATATATACCATCCTACCAATAGTTATAAAATGACCAAACTATAGGGGCTTATTTTGCCTTGATAAATCCTCTTCAATTTTTTTTCCATAATTATAAGTAAATTTCTTATTTTGCTAGCCTATTTGGTATAAACCTTTGAAGACACAGGGGGCCAACCTTATTTCCCCAATTCATGATAATAATGAAATTTGGGTAAATAAAATAAACCCCTTTCCAAGCCAAGTTCTTCATAATATTTAGTCAAATTTGAGGCATGGGTGAGCAATGAATGACTTATTAAACCTGAAGATAGACATCCTTAGAAATCTTCACCATATACATAGTATAGTAGTAGACATGCATGAAATGGTAATAATCACATATTCTATTATTCTAATAATCTATCATTGGATTTCATAATTCACCAAGATCCTTAGAAAATGTACCCATGACTGCATCCAACAAGTAGGACATCATGTATATATATCTAGAGGGTGTGGGGTGATTTTATTTATGAATAATATGCTCCCTCAACTGAAGGATTATTATCTCTCTCAAGTCATATGAGGCATCATGTGTAAGCATCATGTACAGTAGTGACACCCAATTTAAATTAATAAAATGAATGTTAGGCATAGCATATAATAAGTTGAAAAGATCCATAATAATGCAAATTCCCATCCTAAATCTATTAATCAAGATTTATCCTTTCATTTTCTTTCCTTTCCATTTGATGGTCTGGTCCAAGATTAGCCATGGAGATAGTAACTTATCCATCTAGGTATCTATGTTAAATTATACAAATATGTGATTGTTGAAGTAGGCATCATGTATACTCAAAGACAGGTGTCTCTAGAAATCCACCCCAAAAATGCATGTGACCACCAATTTGTTACTATAATGATGCACAAATGTATCCTAAAATATCTTCCCTAAAAAGAATAGGTCCCTTAAGAGGTCAAGAAATGGCATTAATTTTGTCTTACCTACAACAAAGTATAATCTTTTGCATTTGAATGCCAACAATTCCTTAACAAATAATCTATCTGCTAGTGTCATATCATCTTCTAGTGAAAACACATCCACTGAATCAATAACATTCCCTAATGATAAATAATTATGTTACTTGTCTCCAAACACTATACCATCAAAGATGGTATCCATGAATTCTTTGGAGTACTTAATTAAATATGGGGATGGTATATTTGTCCCTTGAAATGTACTATATGTAGATGCCCTTGATCCATACTCTATGATGATTTTTCTATGTGGTATGTATGTTGGACAAATAACATGGCTCTAGTTCAGTCATTATTTTACTTGCATTACTCTTAGAGTGGGAACTTGGGCTCTTTGTCATTGTAATAAAGTATAAGGTTTCAAATGTAAGTTAGCTCAAATGTAATGATGGATTTTCAATCATTACTTATCACTTATATACAATCTTGCATTGAATATTAATTCATATGACGTTAATTTGCAACATTTACTTGGATCTTATTTTTCTGTATAATTCAAACATATTAGCTTAGGTTGGTGTGGGTCTTAAAAGTATTGATAGGAAATATTTTTGCTTTTATTTTGGCTAATTATGGTGAAACTAGTAGTACTCTTAGTAATAAGGAACTTAGGGTCTATATTGGAAAAAAAATGCTTTTGGGTCAACATCCACAAACTAATTATTTATTTCATACAAAATATCCATAACAATTTCCCCACAAATTTTATCTAGGCAAAAATATCGAGATAGTTATTCCAAAGGGATATTTTAAAGGTCTATAGGGAATTTTCAATTTCCCTAAAGGGTATTTTTGATCCTAAGGGTTTAATTTATATGAAATTTTGTTTGTGGTAAAATTAAAGAAGGGTCTACTTCAAAAAGGCTAAAGGGCACTTTTGATTTCCTGAAGGGTACTTTTATATAACTAATGGTCATTTCAAAAGTCTTGAAGGGTAGATTACACAAAACCCAAAGGGTATGTGCCTTGGGTTTGAAGGGTAAGTAGGCACTTTAAAAAAGGGTCAAAATCTTGGGAAAAAAATCCTAAAGGGTATTTTCATGTCAACGGGTCCAATACATAAATGCCAAAGGGAATCTCTCATAGGATAAAGGGGTCAAAAAGTATATCCTAAAGGATAAGTCCTGTAGGGTAAAGGGTTCAGGATAAAAGTCTCAAAGGGTAATTTACACAAAACCCAAAGGGTATGTGCCTGGAAATATTTGTTTGGAAAGGGTAAAGTGGTCAATTTTGGAAATGTCAAATATCTAGTTTAAAGGATAAGGAACACTTTCAAAAATTATGAAGGGCTAGTTCAAAATGAATCCTAGAGGTTGCTTCATAGATCACAATTTCATCCTATATTTGTAAATCTTTCCATAGGAAATTCTTCCCTATTATTGAGACTTTTAGGCATTAACAATATCCACTAAGAGATTCCTTCATGGGTAACTTAAAGGTATCTCTTAGGAGATACCTTCAAGATATTACAAACCTCAATAACACTGGGAAAGTTCAATCTCGAGGTATCTAATAGGAGATTCCTTCATGGGTAACTTGAAGGTATCTCCAAAGAGATACCTTGAAGATATTAAAAGGACCATAAAGGTAAATGATAATTTTATAGGTACAATAATGTAATTATTTTGATCTGAAGTTATTAACGTAATAGGGCAAATTATTAAACTAAATTTATGTGGAAAGAGCATGTGTGTAGAAGGACCTAAAATGCACATTATCCTAAGTATTTGAAAACCCTTCAAGTTATCAATTTATCAACCAGTAGTGGCTTCAAGGTGAAGGAAAGTTATACTAGGAGGTACATTCAACATACATTTAAATTTATAATAGTAACCTTCAAGGTGTCCACTAAGAGATTCCTTCAAGGGATTTGAAGTACACTTGTAATACCATCATGGTTAACTTAAAGGTATCTCCAATGAGATGTTTGGTAATAAAAATTCACTCTTGTGCATGATTTAAATGTAACTCTTAGGAGATACCCTGAAAGTACTTGTTGATGGGAATATTGACACATATTAGAAACATACTTCCCTTAATCTTTCTCCTTTGAAATAAATGTTTGTGGATTACTTTGCCCATCAAATTACATTGGCTAGTACACATAATTTATTTTTGATTTGGTCATACCTTATTATTTTAAGTGTGAGTTAATGTATATATTACAAATATTTAGTTTGTTTTTTTTTTTGTAGTTTAGAATTAACATTTATTGATATACAATTACTCACTGCTTAAAAAAAAAATCATGAATTGATGCAATATGAAACTTACATTTTACAAAATATCAATATTTAAATCATTTCAATTATTTTATAGAATGTATTCAAACAAAAAAATAATTCCCACACTTAAAAGGTAGAAGAACGCCTCACTCCTAGATAATTTGGATAGAGTACCATTTAAACTACCAAAACTCAAATTTAATCCACATCAACATCTTCCATTTTATGGTGGTGAAAAAATTCCTCTTGATAATTGGTATTTTTAATTATTTAGTCCACCAAAGATGCATGTAGGTATATACTTGTTTAGCACTATATCGGGAAAGGAATCTTCTCAGATTGGAATAATCCTTCCCTGTGATAAGGATGAACTTGAAGATACCCTTCAATTCCAACTAGAAGTATGGAATGAAAAAGAGGGAATTCTCCATTGAGCTACAACTAATTAAAATACATTTACACATAGTAAAATGGAATTGACAAAAAAATAAATTTTCTCCTTCTTGTGAAACATTATGGTTTCATTTGATTAGCTATGACAACCTTAAAATGTCTAGGTTGATAGGCAAAGATAATTTGGTCATTAAAATACAAAATATGTTTAAATAAAAATATGAACAAGGGGCAACAACTTCTTCTACTTGTCACTATGCAAACATGTATTTAAGATACCCTACACTCATGATAGAAAAAGCATTGAAGAAAATAAGATAAGCAAGGGAAACATATTTATATGTAAATTTGAAAGAGGACATACAATTACTCATACTAGTGGATAAAAATAAGAATCAAACAAAAGGTTAGAACACTTTTGTTGACACAAAATTTTGATCAGACAAGAAGTGAATTCTCTACATGGTATATTTCCTCTATCAATTACTCCTTGAAAATTCTTGTAGAGCTCTGTGAATTGGGAGACACTAATATAAAAATAAGAGATCTAAATTAAAGAGGTGTGAATGATATAATTCATTCATTTGTAAAATGTAATGAGGTTACGATGAAAGAAGATTTGTTAATTCTTTTTTATCCAAGCAACCCTCAATGTATTATTAAATGAAAGGAATTCCTAGAAGATATGATGGACAAAAAATTATAATTTTTAAAATTACTAATGGATAACACACAATTATAACACAATAGATAATTCTTTCAAAGGATGAATAAAATTCACTATCATTGAGAAATAAATGTTTTGCTAGAAGGGTAAGATTTTTTAAAACTTGTACTTCGGTCCATACTGTGCACAAAATATGTAACTGATATAATGATGTCAAAGAAACAATTTATAAGGCTTCATTTGTAGAAAGAGTTTGATCTGCACGTGACCTTATCAAACTGAGAGTTTGTAAGAGTCTTGAAACAGGGAAAAAAATATGGAAGAAATACATGAAAAACATGGACACTTGTTCACACAAATGAACTATTCATCACAACGATTGCAAGAGAGGAAATGCTTTATTTTCATGGAACAACTTGTTTGATATTATTTTGATAAGGTATTTGATTTGTTTGAAAGTGGTACTTTACCTAGTTCAGATAAAAAATATTTAAATCTAATTGGTAGAATAATACTTAAAAGTATTCAAGGGCTTTAAGACACACAAAATAAATATAGAAAATTTATTGGAAGTAGGGTTTATTTCCTTCTTGAAAACCCCTTGGTAAAATAACATGGATATCTAGCATAAGAAGGTGAAGTTGTAAAGTAACATATTATCAAAAAATGTAGATTATTTTAGCAACCATGATACAACACTGCCACAAGACAAAAGAGTCAACTTGAAGAGGTAATAGAACATTATACAATTTATATAAAAAGTTTTGATGATTTGTGTGTCCTAAATGAAGGTATTTAAAAATAAATTTAAGAATCATTATCTCAATATTCATTAAACATATTTAAAATTTATCTACATAATGATGGTATTTAGCGTCCTAGGTAGATACAGAAAGATTCAATTGCTATTACAGGCCCCCATGTCTTTGGCCATCCATTTTAGGATAATTTAGTGAAATGTTCATTCTTGGTGTGAAAATGATTTATTAATTATTTATTATTTGAATCTCACTAAAGTTTTTATGGAAAAACATCTTCCCCTATTTATTCAGGCATTGATTGATAAAGTTGTTATTGGGGCTTTCAATGTTTTCATAATCCACAAACTAAATTGTTGTGGTGTTCAAACCTCTCTCAAGAATCAGTGTGTTGGTGATTTCCATTACATGAACGATATGGGTGTCATAGTATGGGGTCAAATATAGTAATGGATTTGATTAAACACATATTATAGGTATCAATTTTTATTAGGATTCCTCTCATTTTTTGTTGCAAGGTTTTAGCCTCCATTCATAACAAAGTAGATTAGAGGAAAGATTTGACATCTATGAAGAAACCAACATTTGAAATGATTGGCTCAAATAAAATAAGAAGGCAATTAAAAAATGAAACTTATCACTAATTTTAATGTTTGGGATGTATGTGGCATGTGTGGGTTATATATATGACATGGATTTATGTGTGATTATATAAAATTGCAAAGAAATTTATCATGCATTACATAAACTGAAGAACAAATAATTTATAATGTTTAATTTCAAAATTGTTTGACAATTTCAAAGCAACCAATATAATAACAACCGCTTTGATTAGTACTGGGTGCAAAACATTTGTAATAAATTTTATATTCATGCTTCATTTCAAAAATATAACATCTTACCAATATTTTGATGTGTATGCTTTATTATTCAAATCTAATAGCTTATCAATCTTTTGATGTGTGGTACTAATGGCTAATGGCATTATATGCAAGTGAAGAAATAATAATAATGGAAGATCATCTCAATGAACATGACATATTGTAAGTTAAAGAAGGTAAGATAAGATCATACGTATTTTTTCAATTTTTATATATATATATATATATATATATATATATATATATATATATATATATATATATATATATATATATATATATATATATATATATAATTTCTCAGTGAGTAATTATACTGATAAAATATTTATTCATCTATTTATGTCTCAAATAAAATAGTTAACAATATAGCTTTAGAACTTTGTATCTAAAACATAAGAAATCATGACACAGCTTTGCAGGTTGGTACCTCCATGAAACAACACAAGGTAATACTCTACAAAAAGACACACTATTAAAAATACAAACATAAAATCAATTGATGATGGGAATTTTTAGTTACTACATTAAATAATACTTTGCAAGGAATAAATATCCAAAGTTACAATGAAAGAGTGCACCCATACAAAATACAAAAAGGGAATAAAAAGGTGAAAACCCCATTCAATAAATGTGTAATTATGTAATTTCATACAATTCTAGAAAATATTAATTATCTTTATTTATTTAAACACATTACAATTGATTTTTTCTTTATGGACAAGAGATTATAGAAGACAATAAAATATAGACTTATGTCAGCTTGGAATTTAGAAGTGTGGGTTCATTTTATTGTTGCGTATACTTGAATGTGGTTGTATTTACCCATTAATTTTTTTTTACATGTTCCATTTACCCATTACTATTCATATCCATGGAAGTTATATTGTCTAATTGAGCATGACAGCTCATCACTATTCAAATAAAATGCGTTTAATGAATGTTGATTGTAATTCCTAAATGAGTTAATATGAATGATAATATAAGTTGTCAGTTCTTATCTTTTTTATTTAATATGTGTTTGAATGGATCTATGTATGTTTGAATACTGAATCATTTGACAGTTGCATCTATATGTTTGTATTATGCTATCATTGGTTATTTGCCCAACTATTTCAATACTGCAAGTTGTACTATCATTTGGCATTGTAAGTGGTTGCCACTTTGAGTGGTCTATGAGTTCCTACATTATATGCATATGTATGTTACAAAACTGGTAATAGAAATGATACATCCATGTATAATGATTGTATTTACAATGTGTCTGAACATGTATTTATTTTTATGTGTTTATATGAATCTCTATAAGAATTAAGGAAATGAAAACAAAAATGAATCAAACGAAATGCATTATGTTTTTATGTTACAATAAGAAATGCAAATAAAAATCACATGAATGACCAATCTAGTAACATGTAAAACATTTTCATAGATAATTATCACATTATACTTATTATAATATAATATTATTAATAAATGATTCATTTTTTTAAATAAATTAAGACATTTCAAATTAGGAGCTAAAACCAACTTCTAAAAACCTATTGATTTTGGGGTTGGATGACTTATTATTTGTTGTACACAAAACAAAATATATGAAAATACATGATACAAGAAAAAACAAGATTATAAAATAGAAAGTATGTCATACTGCATTTGAGATCATTCCAATGAAGTTTTGAAGGTGGCACTGTAGTCTTCTTCTCATGTTGGCATTTGGTCAATGATAGAGGATACTCATTCAAGCCATGGTTACACAAATTCAAATTTAATGTTTATTTGGAGAAAAAGATAATCTAATCCATTCAATATAAACATAAATAAATTGGATGAAGTTATTTTTAAAGGGACCTTTGGAGATATTTTTTCACTTTTCAACACATTCATTGAATGTAATTCTCATAATTGTGTTATGACTCAAAAAATTAAAATGAGTTATATTACGTCAAGTAGATATATTGGAAATGGAAGTGGAAAAGATGAAAATGATTGGAGAATAAAAATGACGTCTATCATTACATTATTGGGAGAAAATAAAAAAACCATGCTATCAACTGTGAACCAATGTTTAGAAAGATGTAACTTCACCATATTATGATTCTTTCAATTGTATTTATTTATTATAAACTATAATTCTAGTAATAAACATTATCATCAATTTCATATAAATTAATTCTCAATTATCTCAAATATATTTCAATTAATTTCAAATTAATCGATTCTAATTTATAATTACTTTAATCTAGTTAAGTGCAAGTGGATAATCCATCGATTTATCTTGAAATTGACTAACTTGATCCATTAGTATATTGACACATGCTCATGAGGATCTTCCAAATGAACAACAAAAAATTGTTAATATATTTTATTATGTAGATGAACTATATTGTATAATATATTTTCATCCATAATTTGGCCAATCCAATCTATTAAAAATGATGTACAATGAAATGGTTTGAAATAATTTGATTTATTTAAAATATATAAACATATTTATGGAGAAAATATTTTCCACTCCACTTTAGTGGGTATAATTTCAAATTATTTAAAATAACCCAATCTAATCAAAATGATCTATGCTCAAATGGTTTGAAATAGTCTAATTTATTTGGAATAAACAAAATTTATTTTTGGAGAAAATCTTCTTCACTCCATTTTAATGATATAATTCTAAATTATTCATAAAATCATCGATAAATAGTCTAAGAGTGCTGATAAAATGGATAATATAGGGGTTATAAAATCTCCTTCACTAGCTGACATGATAATAATTTCCCTTTTGGCATCACTCCCTTTGTCAATTTTGATAAAGGACACCTCAAACAATGAAATGATGGCCTTATTAATGATTATTCAAATTTATATTAAGGGATGAGATATCAACTCGTGCAAAGATACCATTAATCAATCATTTCTAAAGGCATTTGACATTCGAATCAATATGCCCTCCCTCAGTAATAATTTATTTGGCTCTATTTCTAAAATGCATTATAGTTCTAAGGGTTTGAAAAGGGAAGCTTGCAGAAGAAGTTTTTAGAACACATTATGGATGGTGACAGAGATAGGTTCAAACCCATATCCTATGAGGTCATCAAAGTGAACAAGTATGTCTGGCACAAGATTGTTAAAGGAGGGCTGCTGACTTTCATGGAATGATTGGTCAAACACGATACTAAATTGTCTAAGGATTTCACCCAAAGATATAAGGATAGAGAATTTCATATGTATGGGCTAAAAATTCTAATAACTAAGGATATTATTAGGAAGATAATAGGGATGGATTTTTCTGGGGTCATAGCTTTTATGTATAAAAATAGGAAGGAGGAACTCATCAACATTTTCTTCAGCAAGGAGAAGATAAATTCTAAGGGTGCACTACAGAAAGGGTTTGTGAGGACTAACCTATCAATAAAGTGGCCTAATGTTTGTCTACAATTCATGTGTTACATCACATTAGAGGGAAAACACATGGTAATATTTGTTCATCACTTCTTGTTGCTTAACAACTTCAAGTGGCATACTATCAGTCTTCCCTTTTTCCTTTTGAAATCCCTAGAATCTATTGTTATGAATTTTAAGTGCAGCCCCTCAACAAATATTATAAACCAAGGGCTTATATTGTTATTAGTCAAGAAGGGGGAACCCTTAATGTCTAAATTTATCTTAGAGCTGATTGACATCCCTAATGAGCAAGATGAATTTGATGGTGAATATGATTTATTCATGAAATATAAACTTGATAAAGAAGGGAAGGATCAAAATGAATGAGCCAGAGCTGAGTTTTCATAGGAAGACTGAAAAGTGAGAAGTACAGATGGGGGGATACCTGAATACATATCTCACATTACTAGCAAGATACAAAGGGTTATTTATCCCAATAAAAAGGATGAAATTGAGCAATATCTTGATAATCTTTTCAACAAATTATAGATTCAAAAATTACTCTGTAATGAAATAATGGATGAGGTTAACAATATCAAAGGCCTCCTACATCACGATATAGAAAAATAGGAATTTAACAAAGAACATGTAGCTTCGATGAGTTCACTCCCTAAGTCACTAACACTTCTTAGAGTAATGAAGAGGAATATTATAACAAGGATCCCAAATAGGAGAAGGAGGAACCTAATCTTACTAGTCTAAAGCACAAGAAGTAGGATGAGAAAAAAAGATCAGTCTATTGGGAATTGCACCAAAGGGAAAATGAGTGACGAAGCTCAATAATTTCTTGAGGCTAAGAAATTAGTCATCTAATCTTAATTTCACTAGTTGGTTCTTTTCCATTTTCTTTTATCTGATCTAGTTTTTTGGTTGAAACTTTTCATATGTTACTACGGCACTAGTGGCAAGGGGTTTTTCCTATCATAATCCTACTTTGTTCCAATTTTTTTTGTTACGCTTATTTTTTGCATATCTATTGTACAAGTATGGGTTCTATTTAGCCCAGTTTAACCTATCTTTTAAAAAAAAAATAGCCTTACTTATTCAAACTAATCTATTCCCAAATGCTTTGAAACAATCCAATTTGTTTTGAATATAACAAATTTATTTTTGGAAAGAAAATTTCACTCCATTTTAGTAGGTATAAGTCCATATTTTTTTTTAATGTCCCAATTTATTCAAAATGATCTATGCCCGAATGGTTTGAAACACTCCAATTTATTTGAAATATAGGAAAATTATTTTTTGGAGAAATTTTATGTACTCCACTTTAGTGGGTATAAGTCCAAATTATTCAAAATAGTCCAATTCATTCAAAATGATCTATGACCAAATGGTTTGAAACAATCTAATTTATTCGAGATATAAGATAAAAAATTTGGAGAAAATTTTCTCCACTCCACTTTAATACGTATAAGCCTGAATTATTCAAGATTATCCTTAGGACTAGGTAAAATACATTAACCTGAAACCAGCTAGTCTGTTGACCTTAGCCTTAAGGATTTATTCCTACCCTAAAGATGAATAAAATTTAGGTCACTAAAAATAGGAATTGACCCACTAGGTTTTTTTAGGAATGACACCTTGCATCTATATTTTTAAAAATAATGGAATAGTATAATTGTTTATTGAAAATAGCCTATGAATTAAAATATTGTAGGTCATGATCATGCTTAGACAATAGACCTAATAGTTTTCCTTATTGCGTCCTAACAACTTAATGGAAGTCAAGTTTTAGTCAAATCCTATCTATAGAATTGGTGATACAATCTTATGAACTTCCCCTTAACCAAGAACATCTAATAAAGCTAGTATCTATTCTATTACACATTGGAGGGATGGTGAAATTTGATTTCAATATGGATAATGGCCTTAAGTGCCATTGATAGGACCATTTTACCAAAGCTACCACCTATGTTAATTCATTCCCAAGGAAATGAAGCACCACCTACCTTGTTAAGACTAGCCTTCAGTTCTTATGAAATAAAAGACTAAATATTAGGTATGTCATGTGTAAATCACTAACATACATAAAGTTCATATAAATTCTTATAAGAGAATTATAAATACATGGATGTTTATGAAAGTATATAGGAATAAATATCATTGATCCTTAGATCTGATTAATGACACTTTTACTACTTCAATATATGTACATTACTTGGAATTAATTGAACCTTGTATTGGTTCCCAATTGGAAGATAGTGGTAGTGTTTTGGGACATTCATCATATAGTTACTTGTTATATCTCAATGTTGTATGTATGTATGTATGTATGTATGTATGTATGTATGTATGTATGTATATGTGTGTGTGTGTGTGTGTGTGTGTGTGTGTGTGTGTGTGTGTGTGTGTGTGTGTGTGTGTGTGTGTGTGTGTGTGTGTGTGTGTGTGTGTGTGTGTGTGTGTGTATCCCATTACATTTGTTTTTGGTTGAGTGATTATTTTCGTTTGTGGTGGTAGACTTGTTTCTCATGAGCTCCTACTAGAACCTATCAATAACAAACAAACATTGTAAGTTAGATGTTTCTAGTCATAAAATTTAAAAGTAGAAATATATGACAATTAATTCTTGCTATATCGCTCTGTTCAATGCAATAAACTATCTTTTTTACATAATCAAGAACCCGGTTGAGGTAAACTTTAACATTTTTGGAAATTATAGAAATAAAAACAATTCTTTAAATCTATAAGATAATTCGGACAATGCATTGTTTGCAATTTATGATTTTCATATCATCTATCTTTTAATACCATTTTCGTCTATAGTTTCACTAGTATCTAAGGACTTATCCTAAATAGGAGAGAAATAAGGATAGTCAAAATACAAGCTAAAAATTTATGAAGAATAAATACAAATAGTCTTTCATGTTAATACAATAAAAGAAATGAATTATATCTTAAATTGGAATAAGCCACACCAGTGATATAGTTACAAATTTATTTGATACTAGGATCACACTTTAAGTCATGATAAAAAGTCTAATAAATAAATGGATGGAAATACATTACTTGAAAGACAATCCCAAAAGGCCCAGTGCCAACAACCCTCTTAGCCTTGTAAATTTCAGTCTATTTAAAGAGAACAAACATGATTAAAGATTCTTAATTCTAATGAAAGGTTTTTCAATTCTAAAATAATGTAAATAATCCATCAGAAGTTTACCTATATTGTTAGTCCACTTTTACTAAAGACAAGTGTGAAAATAATTTTTTCAATCTTAGTAAAATTTCCAACAAATATAGGATCATTCATTGCTATAGTTCAAGTGTGGATTTGATCCCTATTTCATTGCTATAGTTAAACCATTGAAATTCACCCTGTAATGAAATAAAAAATTAATATGTTGTAGTTTCATTCCACTCAAGAACTATCTCTTCCATCACATAAACATGTCATGTGGTTTCATTCTACACATGATTATGATATCAAGACAAAAGTATAATTGTCAAATCATTCATGTGTTGTCTTCCATCATAGTGTGGTTTCATTCATGACTCCACACTCTTAAAACAAGTCATGGTAATGATAGTTTTTAAATATATTTTATTGAATTAATGATTGCATGTTCATGGCTTTTTTGTGTTATATTCATATTAGATACATTTTATATTTATCATATTTGTGTTCTTAAAATTTGTTGAATAAGGAATTTTGATTACACATATATTATTTCAAGTTTATATCTTATTAAATTATATGTAGTGTGTTCAATAGTTTATAATGAATATTTAGTTTTATTTTGTGGTATAATTCCATTCAATTTTTTTTTTTTTTAATGAATTAAGAACTTTTCAAGTCAACATAAAGTAATGGTCATTAGATAGCTAGTATTATATTTTGTTCAATAAATAATATATTTTGTCATTGATAACGTTGAAGTTAATAAAACTTATGTTAGATTAAATTGTATATGTCATATATAAATTCAAATAGTTCATATCAAAATTTCAATTATGATACTAAGCTAAAACTTCCTAAACCAATTATATAAGATCTAGATTTTTTTGACACCCACAAATAGGAAACAAAATTAAAATAAATATTATAAGTATGAATGTGAATGAGACTCAAAATACTCAAGTTTTTTTTACCATGGCATTGACAACATCAATGGAAACCACATTTAAATCATGGTCAATGGCCTTTACAACCCTCAAAGGATTTCAAATAATCTCCTCTTTTACTATCTATTTTTAGCATGGATTCGTGTTCTAACACTTTTAAAGCTGAAGTAATTCATCCACACCATGCATCACTATTCATAACTCCATTAGAATCCTCTAGAAAGGCATCGATTAAACTAAAGTTCCCACGAGTCTCCTCCTAAAGTGGAAAATAACATTTGGCTATTGTGATTATTAATAGATATTATAATAAAATATATTATTTAATATCAATATATAGTATAATATTTTATATAAATAATATTTTAATATCATATAAAAATATATGACACATACACACACATAATATAAGGTCAACATACATTATTTTGACTGAGGTACAACTATCAATTTATACTCATTCACTTTATAAAACAACAATTTAACAAAACATAAAATTACATCCCTTTCAATTTAACTTACACTCTTCAGTGTAGAGTTTGTAGCCTCTAATGGAAGCTATAATAGTAGGGTTAATTCTAATTTAAGACACATCATATCACCATAGTTCTTAGATAGAAATGTGTACTATATTATATCCATATATGTTTTCATATGGCATCTTGCATTAGTTAATTAGAACAAAAAAAACTTATGAATATATGCATCCATATCTATTCTTATATGGCTTCCTACATTAATCAACTAGACTATATAGGAGTCATCTTCCATTGAAGAAGCCTTTTCCATTTTTTAGTATAATTGGCTTTAGATTCATCTAATTTGAAATAATTTAGTTAAAAAGGTCGTGATTCATCATCTAATTAGTTTTAGGATCATCTAAACTGAGACGTGGTACATTCTCTATGTTGTTAAAGGATATATTTGATATCTGACCCATGTTTTCATTGGGATGACACATGTTCCATTCATGTATTTGGTAAATGAAATAGTTTGGTGAAATCTAAATATTACATTTATAGTTGTGACATGCCATTAAACTTTGCACATGTATTTCCCATGGTTCTTATAGTCCATGACTGAAATACCTTATCATTTCCTCCAAACATCACCACCCAACTCACCTTTAAATATTTCAACACTTTATTATTTTGTATGGACTTGCATTTTCCCACGGCCTCCCTATTTCTCAAGCTCGTTGTGAAATGTAATGTCACCTTCATAAATAGCTCATTTCCATGTCATATTAAAAAACATGCAACCTCAATTTCCTCTATCACCTAAATGAAAAATATAAGATTATTGTTTCTTAATACTTCATGTGTAAAAATTGATATGGGTTTGATGGCCATTAGATTTCCAGTGAGGTATGACATCTGATTTACAATATATCACATTACAAAAGTTCACTTTACAAAAACATTAAATCACATTCCTTCTGGTGTAATTTGCACCTTTTAGGAAATCATTAGTTTAATTAGAATAGATGTCTGGAAGTGATGTTGTGTTTAACCATTTTCTTTATCACTTTATTACCTACCATGCATGATATTTTATGTGTATGCATTATTATATATCATCTTTATGTTTTTCTCTCACAAAATGACTTTGTTTATAATCCAAATAAATTACCATAATGAGAAATTCCTTGACAACTTACTATTTTTTCATAACAGAGATTATTATATACAATCTTTTACAATAGTTATAGACTATTATAAGTTATTTATTTATTGAAAAGTTGATGACAATTTTAACTCTACCTCAGGGTTGGATCATTAGCTTTTCTACTATATAAAGTTAATTTACAATGTTGATAAATAGCATTTATATCTATATGGCCCTAAATATTAATACTTTGGTATTATCTTAATATTATTAGGATGATGACGTTTTTCAAAGCTCTTTCACTTCAAGTATTCTTATTAAAAGTAGGTACTAAATCTACATCATAACACATGCTCTTTCATGCACTTACATGTATCTAAAAATCAAAAGCTGTGGAGGTCTCAATCACAATAATTATGTGATAGCATTTCACTTTTTATAGAATTTTAAGGGTTATGTCTATATTCACATCCATGTATTTTATATGTATTTTAAATTTTGGTGTTTTATTCAAAGGGTTATAGTTTAACTGATGGTAGATATGATTGGTTAGGTTATTCATTAGGGTATACATGCTTCTAAATATCTAACATTAAGAGTTAAATAGATTCTTAGATATACACTTATTTATCAATTGCAATTTATTATATGTAATCCTTACCATAAGTAATTGTAATTACTTAAAAAATAAAAACTATTAATATATCTTTTCATAAATATATTTACATTATATAAGTTATTTTATTTATTTATTTTTAAAACCTATTTTTTTTAAAAGAATTTCAACTAGCAAATCTATTAGAATCTAAGAAGATCAAGATATATATCCGTCATGATCTCTCCACCTTAAAATATTGTTATGCTCGAATGATTAATATAGTTTAATTATTTAAATTACGATTTATTAAGGTACACACCTGCATAAGTGCTTAGTGGGCCACACTAACTCCTCAATGGAGGACAATAGGGTCATCACTCAATGTTTAGTTGGAGACAATGCTCTCACCACTCACCTAGTGGGAGGGCCACCTATTTATCCTCTACGCATCTCTTATTCCTATAAATGATGCACTTTTATAATCCACTCATAAGAGAGACGGAGGTGGATTTGTGAAACTTTTCATTGTAATCTATTTGTCAGTAACAAATAGTTTTTTATTTAACAATGTATCATTAGCTTGCATTGTTGTAATGGTCTCTTGTACAGACCTTGACTGAGTGCGTTGAGCACTCCGAGATGGTATCAGATCAATCTCCACCAACAATTACTCAACGATTTTATATTGCAGCCTCTGCCTAATATATCTGACATCAAGTATCTCATTTGGTAGTTTGTCTTGCAAATCTGGAAATTTTTTTACAATCAACAAGCCGTTGCATTGATTTGCAAAGGAGTCATACCATTCCCTTTGGTTTTTTTGGTAGATCATAAGGATTCTTTGGTGGGAATGCACAATTATCATTCCTTCCCTATGCAGTTTTGAGGAATACGACTCAACTTCATGTTCATGGCTTGTGACTTTTTCCAAATTTTATGCCTACACTGGCCTCTTTGGTAGGGACCACCACCAGTTGTGATATGCTTCCACTGTAGAAAGGAAATTCTAGAGGACTTGGAGCATTTGAAATCTCTGAAAAACTGTTGTGTTCTACCAGTTGATCACTTGCATTGTACAATGCAGTAAATGGTCATTGATCTTTGGCCAGCTGGAACTTCTGCACTGGTATTTGGACCATCTGCACACCTTTGGCCTTGGCCATCGACATCTTTTTCTAGTGTTCATGGTTACATGGTCTGCGTGGGATCGTGATAGCAATGGCATACAAAGAGATCCCCGTTTCTCAATGTTTCGTTGAACCTGGTTGACATCTGGCACCAATTTTGCATGTGCAAGTATATCCAGTAATTTCTTGCAGAAATATTGCTTGCACCAATAGCTTAGACTGTGGCAGTAGAGCTAGATTGTCCATTGACTAGTTACGTCGCCCTGAGCGTCCTTTCGTTTCTCCCTCTAATCCATCGTATTACACGGCCCTTCTAAGGTTTTTGTTTTTTTGCCTTCGCTGTCCAAATTGAAGAACCTCTCGTCAAAGCCGTGGTCTACTCTCCTTATACGGCCTATTTCTACGACGTTTCGATTTTTTTCTGCATGTAAGAGGACCGTCAGAGGACCGTCCCCCTACATTTGGTGTTCTCTCTCCTTCCTCCACGTCTCCACCTCTGCACATCTCAGCTTCCTCCTACGACTCACTTCCCATTCACGGTTGTCTAGGTAAACTCCACGGCTTGTTGTTCATCAGGCTCATTCCTCTCGCCTCAGTCATAAGCTTCACCTGTAGGTCGTCGTCCCTCTATGGCTGGAGAAACAGTCAAACCATCTCTTTTTTTAAAGAAAACCATTGTACATATCAATTCGTGGTTTTGTGATGTTTGTGAGTGGTTTTTAAGAGTGGTCATGGCAAATGAATAAGGTTGTGTGCTTGTTTTAAACCTTCGAATGTTTTTTAACAAAACTCAATGCTACTTTCAGGGAAGAGTGGATATATTTTATATTTTTTGGTGGCCGACATTTCTTCGTGATGGGGAACCTTTGTTTTGCAGGGGAGATATTTTGAGAGGATTTTATTTAGTGGGGGACGTCTTTTACATGGTGGGGCTTATCTTCCTTGGCTAAAAGAATATATTGCACATGGGACACATTTATTTGGTGTGGTAGCACTTTTTTATTTTATGTGGCGGACATCATTTTTTTTAAATTTATTTGTTACTATTTTTGTTCTATTTTATTTATTTATTTTTTCTTTTTGTTTGGGTAAGTGGTGTTTAATATGGAAAGGTTTTTTTTTTTTTTTTTAACACTAAATCATAATTATGGGGTTACTTTGATTGTATGTTCTCTATTTTATTTTTAAAGCCAACATTGAAGGGGTTTTTGGTACTTAAAACTATCGCTAGTTGAAAATGGAGGGTGACCCTAATTTGGTGGGAGGTTAAATCCTCTCATAAATAAATAAACTTTTCTTCTATCTCGTTGTTTCTTTTTTTTACTTGTATTTTTTTTAGATGTATTTTTGGTGGTAATCAATATCTATTAAGGGAGGATTTTTTAAGGCAAATTTAGGTGTTTTTTGGCCATTCCAATGGCCACACAAGCTTAAAATATTGTACTTAGGGCTCTACCCTTGGAACTTGTATGGGAACATCCCCTTGACCCTATTGGGGGCTGCTATCTACAGAACCCTTCACCGTGGCCCTTTGTTCATTACTTTTGGTGTACTTCTTTTGACTGTCAAAGATTGGAGATTCAGATTCAATATGACGGGTAGTTAGATCCCATTAAAACATTTGGTTTTGACAAGATTTATGCATTGATGCATTTTTGGTAGCCCTTGATATCCAAATGTTTGAGCTTACTCCTCCTCCTACCTTTGGTGTTCATTATTGTTTGAGCTCCTTACTAGGAAAATGTGTTTTTTAAAATATGCATCTCTTATTTAATAGAATATGTCTTCCGTACCTTGACTATATTATGGAGTTTATTGCATCACTTGATACTATTGGTGTTTGATCGGACCTATTTTATAATCACACTAAGATTAATGTTTTTTTTTCCTTCAAGTGTGTGCGCTCCATGATAAGCACTTTATACTTCAATTGTTCAACTAATCGATCCAACTAGGGACATCCACTTGAAAGATCTTGTATCTATATC
Organism: Torreya grandis; assembly: GCA_037957365.1. NCBI lineage: Eukaryota > Viridiplantae > Streptophyta > Pinopsida > Cupressales > Taxaceae > Torreya > Torreya grandis. Next base: position 268,507 of record JARHVA010002440.1, read on the forward strand.
TGTTTGTTAACAATCTCTTTCAAATTTAGATGGAGATTGTTCTCCTTCTGAAGAGTAGCTAGTCTATGTCAACATTTATTTGTAGTAGCAGGAGCCCACATTGTATTCTATAGACACATTTTAGATAGGGTCTAATGTCTTAAAAAAAATTTTATCATTGTTAGGGAATAAGGGTCTTTGGCCTCTAAACATAAAAACTCAAAAGAACATAATTAGCGTGGCTTAACAATATTAACATTAAGACATAAAGCCACTTAATTAACAAAAATTTCCACTTACTCAAAGTAAAAATAATTTATCTTAAGAACCCAAAAAAATAATCAAAACAAAAAACCTTGATTACTTTATTCTTCCTTCAAATATCTCCTGAATGGAGAACTATACATCTGATGATCTTTTTTCTTGTTTTTTACCAGCTTTCATTCATCTTTATTACCTAATTTGACTAAATTTAAACTTAAAATTTGATTCTTTCCTAAAATTTATCGTAACAAGTTTGACTCTTAACATTTTTTCATTATAACCAACAATTTTGGTATTTTGAGTTATTCTTACCAGTGGTCTTTCCTTGTCCAAAATTTTTACTTTAGACCTCTCTTAAGCCATTTTTGTCAAAAGCACTGGAACATCTACCAAAAAATTTAGCTGCTTCTCATTAGCCTCCTTTCCCCAAGAATATTCAGGCTTACACTTGATTTTTTGGCAAGAAACAAAGAGGTGCCCAACCTAAAAATAATTCTAACATCTAAAGGTGATTCTTTCAAAATATAGTGTTTGAAACAAACTTCTATTTTATGCTTTCAACTCAATACTCTTAGGCAGATCTTGAGAAATTTCTAAACACACCAAAATTATAGCAAAAGTCATCCAAAAAGATTTAATGAAGATTCATCAATTTTAAACATACCACCCAACACATAACCAATCACTGATAGACCTGCTTTAGACTAGAACTGAAGCAGAAGATAAGGCAGTCTCACCCAAAACAAATGTAGTGAAATATTTTCTATCAAGGGGTTAAAATCAAGAGTCTAGAGTTTCATAATTATAATATGATTTTTCCAGCACCATGTTTTATCCTTAAAATTCTTATTCCTGTCAGCGAATGAATCAAAGGTAATAATAAAAACCCTTTGGCATATGGAAAAAATTTCATATTATCTTCTAGCAAAGATTTCTAAGAATCTAAAAGCTATTAATGCATGGAGGAAAGGGATGGTAAAAACTATCAAAATGACACACCAAAACCCTTTGCATAAACCATTCTTTGCCTTATAAAACATCCTTCAGAACATGATTCTTAAAATTAACAATAACATATTTAATTACAGAAACCCCATCTTGATTAGTAACTAATTATTTAGGGGCTTTATCAACATGTTTTACCAATATATTGGAAGATAGATTCTATTGTCACCCCTCTGAGATAGCCTTCCCATCTTTCACTATTGTCAGTGCTTTGACAGAACTTAGTTTAAATAGTTCCCTGCTATT
>JARHVA010002440.1:277500-290000 GCA_037957365.1 Torreya grandis
ACTCATGCTTAATAAATGAAAAAGTGTAGAATCTATCTAAAATATTGTGTAATATAACTTAAAATTGAATTTTAACTAGTTTCATACATGGTGTGTACCATGTTATATGTTTATTTTTTCATACAAAATTAATTATTTAAACATAGCAGTATGATGATTTTATTTTTTCAACAAGGAAGTAAAGGGAATTACAGGTAAAATATGTGTTGTGAACAAATTTATCAATCAATAATTAGTAGGTGAGGATTGATTTATTTTATAGGCTTTCTTCTCATTGGTTTCTGATTTGACAGATCTATGCTTATTTAAGAATAAATTCTTATTGGAAATATGTTCATTATATTTGAATAAAAAAGAAATAAAAAGATCATATTATTGAAATATAGTTGGTAGTGACATCTTATATGTCTTTTTATTTTATTTTTATTTAATTTTAGATTCTAAGGCATATAATTCTAGAGATAATCTAGATGAAAAAGCTATCAAGTCTATTGTCATAAGGTTGTTTTTTTATAGGGTTTTACTAGAATTTTCAATAGGATCACACCACTTTGTTTCCATTTACCTCAAAGATGTGTATTTCACATTTCACATATTTTAAATGGTCTCTAATAAAAAAGAGAACTTGCTTATTTTATAATTTTATATATTTTTCAGTAAATAAGTATAAATTATGAGAAAAAGGCTTCCGTTGGTCATCCTAATAAGGATAAAATATAAATATCACTTGTTGATGCATTCATTATCTATCAAGGTTTTAATTGTCTGTTAAAAAAACATGAATATCATAGTGATTTTTTTTAATAACAACAAAATAAGCACTATTCCATTACATATCCATAAAACATTTATGGTAATTGGCACCCTAATAGAATTTGACATATTTAGGGATCCTTGATTTGCTAGTGAGTAGTGAAAATTTGACAATATGGATAGTTGAGATTTTAAAATATTTTTGGTCATTTGTGCAAGTGAAAGATTTTAAGTGCGTCAAACATTCACTAATAAATGAAATTTTTGGAATCTAACTATAAATTTATGTTGTGACTGAGATTTTAAATAAACATATCTAAAAATCACATGTAATAATTGAAATTTAATATACTATATCCAAAATATTGTTTAATATAACTTAAAATTGACTTTTATGTACATTTGATACATGATATGAATAGTGTCATGTGGTTTTTGTTCATACAAATAGAATTGTTTGAATAGAGCATTACAATGATTTTTTTGTTCAATAATGAATAAAATGGTCTCAAATCCTAAATTTATATTGCATCCAAGAATATCAATTGGTAATTAATGGTTAAGATGTTGTTTATTATACAAGGTTTCTTATCATTGGTTTTTGATTTCATGGATCTCTACTCATTTGAAAAAAAAATTACTTTTTACCATCTATTCTTTTTATTTGATATATTTTTGAATTTTTATTTTTATTTAATTTGAGATTATAAGGCTTACACTTCTAAATAAATTTAGTTGAAAAAGTTAGCAAGTCTATTTTCACAAATTTGCATTTTTATAAGTTTTTACTAGAATTTGTAACAGGGTTTAACTTCTTTCTTTCCATATATCTCAAGGATGTTCAAATCACTTTTTAAGTATTTCAAAATGTCTCTAATAAATTTGAACACTTTACTATTTTATAATTTCATCTTTATTTTTTTTTATCTTTAAATAAGTATATATTATAAGAAAATAGCTTCCATTTATTATTCTAAGAAGAACAAAATATAATTATCACTTGATGCATTTACTATCCCTCAAGATTTTAATCAACAATGTTATTCCTCAAATGAGTAATTTGATGTTCATCCAAATGAATAAAACTATGAATCATATGGAAAATAAATTCAAGAGGAAAAACAAACATCAAATAAATAAAAAATAACATTCAAGTCCAAATGGAAAACATAATTTCCATGGGATTATGTTATAAACAAATGCAATGGTGTTGAATTTTATTTTTTTTTTTGCTATGTAAAAGATAAGAGAATAACCCCATTAGCTAAAATTGGGATTACCACCCTTCAATTGAGTGGTCTAAGAACCTATGTAGACTCACATTGTCATAAATTTGCTTTAAAACGTTTTGAGGGAGAAAGCAAACGAAGTGATATTCTAATTTAAAAACATGTATAAATATTGGTAGATGTTGAGGAGGATAAAATCATATAAGTGATAAAAAAAAAAAGTGTTTTGGTGTTACACATGGGAAATATGTGTTGTGACAAAGATTTTTATTTAAAATTTCTAAACTTCATGATTAATAAATGAAAATTTATAGAATCTATCTAAAATATTATTTAATATAACCTTTTTTTTTTACATTTGGTACATTGTGTGAATAGTGTCGTGTGTTTTTTTGTTTATACAAATTAAATTATTTAAATCGATTAGTTTGATGGTCTTGTTCATTCAAGAATGAAGGAAAAGGTGTCACAGCTGAAATTTATGTTACGACCGAGAATATCAATAAGTAATTAATGGGTAAGATGTTATTTATTATTCAATGTTTCATATCTTTATTTTATGATTTCATGGATCTATATTTGTTTGTATATAAATAATTCTTACCATACATTCTTTTTATTTGATTCAAAAATGAAAAAGTAAGAGATCACATTATTGAGCAATAGTTAGCAGCCATAGCTTATTTACTTATGCATATTATTTTTATTTAATTTTAGATTATAAGGCTTACACATCTAAATGCAATCTAGTTGAACAAGTTATCAAGTTTATTTTCACAAATATGAATTTTTATAGGGTTTTAATAGAATTTATAATAGGGTTTTATTACTTTTTTTCCATTTACCTCAAGGTTATTCAACGTAACTTTTTAGTATCTCAAAATGTCTCTAATAAATATGAGCAATTATTTATTTTATAATTTTATATTTATTTTATTTATTCTTTAAATAAGTATAAATTGTAATAAAGTGGCTTCCATTGGTTGTCGTAAGAAGTATAAAAGATAACTATCAGTTACTAATGCATTTATTATCCCTCGAGATTGTAATTAACAATGTCGTTCCTAAAATGACGACTTTGATGTTCATCAAAATGATTAAAAATATGAATCAAATGAAAATAAATTTGAAAAGAAGAACACGCATCAAAGAAATAAAAAATAAAATTCATGTCAAAATGGAAAACAAGATTTCCATGGTATTGTGTTATAAATGAGTCCAATGGTATTGAAAGGATAAAGTGTTCTTGGTGTGTAAATTATAAGATAAAAAACTCCAATGGATAAATTTTGGAGTGCCACCCTTAAAATTAGTGGTCTAAGATCCTAATCAAACTTATACCATCATAAATTTGATTTACAACTTTTGGAGGGAGAAACCAAACAAATTGATATTCTAAATACCAAACAACTACAACTAATGGTATATGTTGAGAAGGAGATAATAATATCTATGATTTAAAATAAGTGTTTTGGTGTCACACATAATTTTATTTTATAACTTTATAAGCTAATTTGTGATGAATAGGTATAAATTCACTCCATAGATGCCTCTAACAAATGAATACTTTGCGTATCCAAATACAACATATCTAAAAGAGTTTCTACAAGCTACAAAGGAGATCTATTAGAAAAAATTAAAAGATGATATTTTATATAGTCCATTTTACTTAATTTCAGTTGATCAAATTATTGATTAGACTATGGAAAATTATTTGATAGTTTATATTCATATTTTGCAAATGGAGGAAGTGGTCAATGTGTAAAACTAATTATATGCCTCCTTCAAAAAATGGATGGAACATCTTAAGCTATCTATGATGTTGTGATAATTATTTAAATAGATATGAATTTAACATTGATGAAGTTAGTTGAACTTGGATCTGATGTGTCATTTACAATGACAGTTATTGATGAAGGTTTATCTACTAAACTTTGTTGAGATGTTCCTTCATTGTTACATATTCATCGTATAGCTCATTGATAAGCATTAGTATTAAATGATATTTCATATAATTTTCCAAAACTATAATTTATTGATAAACTTGCATACCAAGTTTATTCATGGCTCAAAAATTAACGAATAGACACATGACTTTAAGATAGCTAATGGAGTCATTTCAAATCACTAGGTTAGAGGTGTTGTAAATTCATCCAATTAGGCAATTATATAAATGTAAGGTCATGAAAAGGATTGAAAACTAATTCATCTTATTTTCAAATATTGAGAGTTAGAGTAGAAAAAAATGTATGATTTGGAAAGCTTTTTCTAGTTTAATTTTACATCTATTTAATTGAAGACATTCTTGTTGATTTAAATGTATTAAATATAAAATTCCAAGATGATAATGTTTAAATTGATTCCATTGAACCCAATTTATATATTTCTATTGACATGCTTTATTGTGGATATACAAGAGACACATTTGGGGCAATTACATTACATATATAATATTTTCTAAATAGAGCACAATGAAGAAATCTTGAGTTTGTAGATGGAATAGGAAAAATACAAGTACATTCATTTAAATATGAGAGTTTGTTTAAACCACAAAGATAAGTTACACTAGATGATTGTATTGTATTTGAAAAAAAATATATAGGGAAAGTTATTGACTCTTCAGAAACAAAGTTCATAGACTTACCTATATTTAATCTTGCTGAGTTTTTTAGTCCTTGTAATTAGTATGAGGAGATGGATGATATATCCTATAAAAAAAAATATGGTTAACATTCTTATGTGAAAAAATTAGTGTTGAAAACTCACCTATTTGGAATAATATCAAATGTTTAGGTGAGATGAATGAATTTGTTTCTATTTATAAATCTTACAAAAAACCATATATTTCGAGTGTGGGATCTTTGTGGGGATAAAAATTAATGGATTGAATAGTTTTCATGTTTAATGTAGTAATCACAAGTTATTATTGTTATTCCAATGACCATAATAGTATGTGAAAGATATTTGTCAAAGTTGAACATGGTAAAAATGATGATAGATCTAGATTTTCTTCAAACACATTGGTTATGTGAATGTTTCTGTCACTTTGTGCACCTCATGTTCTAAATGAGATAGATTTAAATTTTATTTATGATGCATGTAATAATATATAATTATGAAAACTTCTTCCACTAGACTAATATATCCACTAGTATAACCATTTAGAAGAGAGGAATAGACAAAAATTAAAACACAACAATTGTAGCCTTGAAAGGAATTTTTTGAATAAAATTTAGTAAATAGTTATATAATTAAATAAATATATATTTTAGTTTTTAGATTTTTAATATCTCTCCAACAAATTAATATTAGAAATTCTATATTTATAATGAATTTGTATCAGATCCTCTATATTTCTAACAAAATGGTATCAAAACATACTAGTATTTGATTTATTATTAATTAATTTACATTAGAGATACTCTTAATTGTATTTATCTATTAAATATTAGTATCAAAGTTGAAAAAAATTGATATTTTCATTAAGGCATTATTTTAATAATGTTATGAACATCTAAGAAAAAAAATTAGATCTCATGAACGAAGTAATAATAGTGCCAATTCTAGACATTACTTTTTGGGAACTTTTATGCCTAAATAGACATTAGACTAATTTATTAAAAATAGTGAAAATTAATCCTAGAAATCACTAAATGTCCTAATTTGATCTACACATCAAACATTAGTGCTTAGAATCATGTTGAGGTATCCATATTTTAGGTATTGCACTGTACAAAATAGTAACCACTATTCAATTCATCCCTAGTCAAATTATGACCTAGTGAATTAATGTGTTCAACCAAAGGTGAGGGATAACTTTACATAGATTTATAAAACATAATTAATCTGATTAAAATAGCCTTATTGATTAAAACCAATTAAATGCATAGCTAAAAAATCAATGGTTAATTATTGAATTTTTATTTTAAAAATTTCATAAATCTAAATTTGATGACATTATCATGACATCACATGAATATCTAAAGTCCATGGATTTTATAATTTCCTATTTTCTAAATTGACTAATTAAATTTATTCCTCAACTGACATGACAAGTTCCCAAGTGTATCATGGAGAAATAATGTTTTTCTATTTTTGGAAATTCATAAATTCAACTAAAATATATTTTGAGTTATCAATTTACTTATAAAATATCAAGAATTTGGTGGGAAAAATAATCATTCTTGACACATGTCTTTCACATGACCCTCACGATTATATTTGACCCAACCTAGAGTTAGCTTATCTCAATATAGGGTTAGAGTGAATCAACCAAGGTTAGTCCTAAACCTAACCTCCCTTGGGTTAAATTTGGTTATGAGACCTATAAATATAAGTTCCAAGACACCTCTAAACGAAGATTTTTAGTGTAAAGAACTAATACAAAATTTCCTATATGAGATCTTCGCATTCCAAGCTAAATTAAACAATGGGAGATGATGTGAGATCACCACTAGAAAAGACTCTATTTTCTACAAGTTGAACTCTATCTATGACCATTTTCCAACAATCTCTCCAAGATCACAAGGAAGGTAAGTATTTGCTTCTAGTTGTAGTTTATTTTGTTATTGTTATTCCTAGCTCCCCTTAGGTCCTAGGCTTAAAGTAATAATTATTTATATGTTTTGGTTTGATTTATATTACTAACACTTGATTAACTATTTATTGGATTTATTGGATACATAATAGCACTCCCGGTAGGACTTGATTCTGTACCCCACATCATCATCATCATCATCATCATCATCATCATCATCATCATCATCATCTTCTTCTTCTTCTTCTTCTTCTTCTTCTTCTTCTTCTTCTTCTTCTTCTTCTTCTTCTTCTTCTTCTTCTTCTTCCAATCTTTATTTTATCTTCTCTTGTATTAAGCAAAAGAAAAAATGGTTGATAAAATAATTGTAATTTTTAATTGGTTAATTATTTTTCACCAAATTTTCTTTTGGGTATTTTCATTTGTGTTAAGAAAATCCTCTCCAAATTTCTTATCAATTTTATTATTATTTTTAGATATTTTCTTAAATCAATTATTTTCTATTTTTAATTTAAAATTACTATTAAAAAGGTCATATATTCTAATTTACAAAATATTTTATTCTATTTTTTTTCAGGGGGTGCATATTTGTCTTATCTCAATGCTAGAAAATTTTTATAACGATTTGATTTTTATTTTATGAGATATCATTTTTTACTGACTTCTTATTTTCATTTGTTTATTTTTTTTGGTTGTTTTCTAGCTTGTAGGTTTATTTTAAACACATATATTCTAACTTGGAATAATTTGGTCTTTAGGAGATTTTTAATATTTTCATTTTGTAGTTTTTTCTTTCCCAATGACTAACAAAAATCAAAAACAAAAAAAAAATACAAATTGGTTTGATGCAGTACTTTGGCCAAAGAAGTGGCATTTTGAGTCAAAAAAAATCAACTTTATCTCACATTTTAATTTGGGCACTAAAATGAATTCACATTTATATTTTTTGCCTAAAAATCATTCAGTCCCTTTATTTTTTGTTTTCAAAATTTCACAAATCAACAACAAATCCAATGGGCTAAATTTCACATTACATTTATCTTGGGTTTTTTAAATTGAACACAAACTTATAATAAAAAAATCTTATGATTATCAAGAGCATACTTAGATTATCCAATAGTTATCCTAGAGTTAGATTGATAAATTTCAATCCTGAGAAAGTAATGCAATAAGTCCAAGTCAGTCATTGAAAAACTATTAGAAAACATAATTTTCCCTATTTTAATTGAGGATGAAGAACTCGTTGTGATCAATAGGTCATTTACATAGTGAACCACAATGAACATCTAATCATATTGTTATAAAATGTAGACATTGAGATTGGAATGGCATCTAGTGAACCCAAATGAAATAAGAAAGGAGTTAATCTTAGCATACCAAACTCGAGGAGTTTATTTCAGTCCATATATAAATTTATAATATTTTCAAAATAAATAAGAATATTCCATAAATCCTTTTGGTTGATCCATTTATATTTATTTTTTGAGGTGACCATGAAGAAATGCACTCTTCACATCCATATAATAAACATCCTAATGGTGTGTTATGACAATGTTAAGAGTGAGTTAGATTGAGTTCATTAAGGAAATTACAGCAAAGGTATTAATATTGTTAATTTTGAGTACCTAAAGTATCGTCACCCAACAAGATGTAAGGTATAGAATAAGGCTCTAAGTATGAGAACATATCCTGTGATGAAGCCATGTGGTGCAATGCACTAGAATAAGTTACCCATGTGGACGGATGGGATGAAATTATAACAAGTGTTTTTCACTTATTTTTTTCTTCTTACCATATTTACATTAGAAGAGTCACTTTCTGATTTACTCTAGTTGGAAAAACTAGTGACACAAATATTATTCTTCTCAAATAACTTAGTCAATTTGTCAATCTACTTCTTCATGTATTTAGACTCATAAATATCACATTTTTTGTATTAAACTTATTTTTTTTAATTGGATAAGGTGATGCCTATATATGTGGTGTCTATCATACCCAACTCTAAAATCACTTCAATAATTCCATTGTAAATGTTGGTTTTCTCAACCACCAAGTGCCCTACTTTCACCTTGATGCAAGAGCATCATTATAATGCAATGTAATATTTGGTTCAATAGGTATTAGGTATGTTATAGATTTATGATTTATCAATAATAGGATGTCTCTTCAATTTTACTATCATATATGGTCCATTTAAGTGATTTTTCTATTTTCTTGACAAAATGGAAAATTCATAAATTTGAATTGTTTGTAAAGAGTTTGGAGGATTATAGGTTTTAAAGGTTCTAGTCTTTTAGTGATGAGTTCCTACGATCGAAATAGATGTGGTACTTATTTTCAACCATAAAATAAATTATAAATTTATACAACCATGTTTTTAACCATGTTAAAGTATGATTAGTGAGACAACAAGGATAAATTAAGCATGATGACGAGTTTTAAGGATGATTGAGATATATTTGAACCAAGTTTATACATATTTTTAAAATTGACAATGTACAAACCATAAAAGGAGGATCCCAAAAAGGAAATAAAAGAAGGATAAGGTCTAAGTCTATAGGTTTTCATGTATGGCTTTAATAAGTCATTGTAACTTGTTATTTGGACATTGTGTGTGTGTGTGTGTATGTATGTATGTATGTATGTATGTATGTATGTATGTCTGTATGTATGTATGTATGTATGTATGTATGCATGTACATATGTATGTATGTATGTATGTATGTATGTGCATACGTACATACGTCCGCATGTATGTATGTATGTATAATATTTTTATGAAAATTAGTCTTAAATGAAGACCCTATCGTATGTATGTATGTATGTATGTATGTAGGTTTTCATGTATGGCTTTAATAAGTCATTGTAACATGTCATTTGGACATTGTGTGTGTAAATATGTATGTATGTATGTATGTATGTATGTATGTATTTATGCATTCATGTATGCATGTATGTATGTATATATGCATGCATGTATGTATGTATATATGCATGCATGCATGTATGTATGTAATGCATGTATATATGCATGCATGCATGCATGTATGTATGTACCTACGTACATACATACGTATGTATATATGTATGTATGTATGTATGTATGTATGTATGTATGTATGTATGTATGTATAATATTTTAGTAAAAATTAGTCTTAAATGAAGACCCTATGGTATGAGGGGGTGACTATTTCCATCACCTTATTGTTTCATTTTATATTGTGTAATAATTCTTAATGTTTCAAAGGTCATAAAATAGAACTTTAGATTATGCACAATCATGAAAAGATGTGTCATTAGATTTGAATTAATTCAGGAATATAAGTTAACTAATAAGTGTTGATGAATGTAGGAAGAGTATTTTTGAATTATAAATAGTCATAAAAAGGTAAAAAGTTTTGAAATTTCATTTGTTTTATGTTTTCTAACCTATAATAATCTGAGGATACGGTAATGGAAAATGTCATTGTTACATACCTCTAATATTTTTAAAGAGGTAAAATTCTTTGGTAAAACTCTAATAATCATGTGGAGAGTCTCTATAAATTCTAATAATCTTTTAAAAGTGATTAAAAGTTTAAATTTCCTATCGTATATGTTCTTGGGTCTATGTATGGGCTTACACCCTAAGGCAGGGTTTTATTAAGGGAACACTCTTATATTTTTTTATAACAAATGAATCAATTATATTTAATACTTTTGTTTTCATGTATGGTTTTAATAAGTCATTGTAACATGCTTTTTGGATATTGTGTGTGTGTAAATATTTATGTATGTATGTATGTATTTATGTATGTATGTATGCACGTATGTATGTGTATATGCATGCATGTATGTATGTATGTAATGTATGTATATATGCATGCATGCATGCATGCATGCATGTATGTATGTATGTATGCATGCATGCATGCATGTGTGTATGTATATATGCATGCATGCATGTATGTATGTATGTATGTATGTACGTACATATGTACGTACGTACATAGTTATGTACGTACGTATGTATGTATGTATAATATTTTTATGAAAATTAGTCTTAAACAAAGACCCTATGGTATGAGGGGGTGACTATTTCCATCACCTTATTGTTTCATTTTATATTGTGTAATAATTCTTAATGTTTCAAAGGTCATAAAATAGAACTTTAGATTATGCACAATCATGAAAAGAGGTGTCATTAGATTTGAATTAATTCATGCATATAAGTTAACTAATAAGTGTTGGTGAATGTGGGAAGAGTATTTTTGAATTTTAAATAGTCATAAAAAGGTTAAAAATTTTGAAATTGCATTGGTTTTATGTTTTCTAACCTATAATAATATGAGGATATAGTAATGGAAAATGTCATTGTTACATACCTCTAATATTTTTAAAGAGATAAAATTCTTTGGTAAAACTCTAATAATCATGTGGAGAGTCTTTATAAATTTTAATAATCTTTTAAAAGTGACTAAAAGTTTAAATTTCCTATCTGATGTGTTCTTCGGTCTATGTATGGGCTTACACCCTAAGGAAGGGTTTTATTAAGCGAACATTCTTATATATTTTATAACAAACGAATCAATTATATTTAATACTTGTGTTTTCATGTATGGTTTTAATAACTCATTGTAACATGTTTTTTGGATATTTTGTGTGTGTGTAAATATTTATGTATGTATGTATGTATGTATGTATGTATGTATGTATGTATGTATGTATGTATGTGTATATGCATGCATGCATGCATGTATGTAATGTATGTAAATATGCATGCATGCATGTATGTATGCATGTATATATATATATATATATATATATATATATATATATATATATATATATATATATATATATATATATATATATATATATATATATATATATATATATATATATGTATGTATGTATGTATATGTATATATGCATGAATGCATGCATGTATGTATCTATGTATGTATGTATGTATGTATGTATGTACGTACGTACATACGTATGTATGTATGCATGTATGTATAATATTTTAGTGAAAATTAGTCTTAAATGAAAACCCTATGGTATGAGGGGGTGACTGTTTCCATCACCTTATTGTTTCATTTTATATTGTGTAATAATTCTTAATGTTTCAAAGGTCATAAAATAGAACTTTAGATTATGCACAATCATGAAAAGAGGTGTCATTAGATTTGAATTAATTCATGCATATAAGTTAACTAATTAGTGTTGATGATCATGGGAATAATATTTTTGAATTATAAATAGTCATAAAAAGGTTAAAAAAATTGAAATTGCATTGGTTTTATGTTTTCTAACCTATAATAATCTGAGGATATAGTAATGGAAAATGTCATTGTTACATACCTCTAATATTTTTAAAGAGATAAAATTCTTTGGTAAAACTCTAATAGTCATGTGGAGAGTCTCTACAAATTTTAATAATCTTTTAAAAGTGACTAAAAGTTTAAATTTCTTGTCTTATGTTTTCTTGGGTCTATGTATGGGCTTACACCCTAAGGCAGGGTTTTATTAAGGGAACACTATTATATTTTTTATAAAAAATGAATCAATTATATTTAATACTTGTGTTTTCATGTATGGTTTTAATAAGTCATTGTAACATGTTTTTTGGATATTGTGTGTGTGTGTGTGTGTGTGTAAATATTTATGTATGTATGTATATATGCATGCATGCATGCATGTATGTATGTAATGTATGTATATATGCATGCATGCATGTATGTATGTATGTATTTATGTATGTATGTATGTATGTATGTGTATAAGGCAGGGTTTTATTAAGGGAACACTCTTATATTTTTTATAACAAATGAATCAATTATATTTAATACTTGTGTTTTCATGTATGGTTTTAATAAGTCATTGTAACATGTCTTTTGGATATTGTGTGTGTGTAAATATTTATGTATGTATGTATGTATGTATGCATGTATGTATGTGTATGTACATGCATGCATGCATGTATGTATGTAATGTAT
>JARHVA010002440.1:295000-300000 GCA_037957365.1 Torreya grandis
TACATTTGGTGGCATAAGTATAGCATAAATAAAAATAAAAAAGAATGATACTAAACTAATAGGATGAAAATGTAGTTAATAGAGATGTATATGGTAGAGAAAAAGGCAAATAACAGGTATATGATGTGATTAAAGAGACAAAGTTCAATTTGAAAGCTAAAGAAGAGGAAGACTGGCTAGTAAGCCTCATTGAAGGATCAATTAGGAAAGGGTATTTAAATAAATAAGTCTCCATGGAAAGGACATAAGATTTAAAATCTAATGAATTATTCATCTATGTGAGTTAAAATAAGTCAAAGGCTGAAATAGAAACATTAGAACATGTCTTGATCAAGGAAGTAGTGGAGTATGCTAAAGGGACATCAAAGCAAGTGATTGGAATGATAGAAATTACAGAATAAAAATAATATAAAATAGTTGATCAATCAAATTTAAAGTTGGAGAACAAGTTTGGTTTCAAGAGACATTTGATGAGACTCAAATGTCTCCATGTTTTAAATATAATTCTTTGTTATGTTGTGTATGTGTAGGTTCATTAGTAGAGGAAGTGAAATAATAGAGAATGAAGTTATTGAAAGAGATTAAACAAAGAGTATCCAAGTTTTGAAGAGAAGGCATGTGCAAGTAGATGAAATAAGTAGTGTGCAAGTACAACACAACTAGAAGAAAAGGAAAAATAAGTTGAAGTTTAATATGAGCTGGAGCCCAAATCTTTCCCACTAGGGAGTATAATTCATGATCATAGTCAAAAGAAATGTAATGTTTGGTTTTTTAGATCTTAGGTATGCTAGGGATTCATTATTTATCAATGATACTTATGTTATCTACTGTTATCTTCTTTTGTATGGTCTATTTACTTGATTTTTCTTCTTCCCTACGAAAATGAGAAATTCAAAATTTTATATTGTTTGTAAAGAGTTTGGAGGATTTTGAAAGGTTTTTAAGTACTTACTCCTTTAATAATGATTTTTTAGAATACAAACAGGTGTTTGAAAAGTATTTAAACCATAAAATCAATGATAAATGTGTATAATCATGTTTTAAACCACATTAAAGAATGAGTGATGTGGGAGGAAGTAACAATTACACATTATGACAAGTCTTAAAGGTGATTTTGAGATATTTGGAACAAATTTGTACATATTATTATAAGTTATAATGTAAAAAACATCAAAGGAGGAGCCCAAAAAGGTAATAAAATAAGGATCGAGTCTAAGTTTGTATGTTTGTGGAAGATCTCGAGCCCATAAAATTTGCATACAAACTCAAATTATAGCAATTTTTTTAAATTTCATAATTTTTTTATAGGAATATAAATATGCAATAATATTTATTTTAAGGGAATATTTTTTGTAGAAAAAGTTGATTCTCCATGTTCTATAACTTAATTCAGCTGCACAGTTTACTACTTAAATTCATTGATGACTACATGATATACTCGGGTGATTACATGATGAAATCAAGGGAATGCATGATACATTTGGATGAATATATGGTATCACCTCATAATTCACCATGTTTCATATCATAATTTTCCTAAACTATTATACACATTTTAACCTGATCACCTAGTGACCTCCAAGTTTTTTAAAATATGGGCCACTAAAAGTTTTCTTTACACACACACACACACACACATTAAGAATGTTTTTATGAGAATTAGTATTAAATAAAGACTATATGGTATGATATGGTGATAACTTATATCAGCTTATGGTCTCATTTTATATTGTGTAATGATTCTTGATGTTGCAAAGTTTAGAAAATAGAATTATGGATTATGCAAAGTCATTGAAAGAGGCTTTCTTAAGATTTGAGTTAGATCATGCAAATAAGTTAATTTATAAGTGATGATGAAAATGGGAAGAGTATTTTTCAGTCCTAGATATTCATAAATAAGTAAAAAAATTAAAATTACATTGAGTTAATGCTTTCTATCCAGAAACAATCTAAGGATATAGTCAATGACCTTGAAAGTCATGGAAAGTGTCTTTGTTACTTAAATTTAAGTTTATTCAAGAGCTAAAAATCACTAGGAAGACTATATAATAATGTTTATGGTATTTAAAAAATTTAGTAATCTATTAAAATTAATTAAAAATTGAATTAAGCAAGGTTTTAGTAAAGGATTGTGTATGGTCGTAAAATTGTGTATAATGGTGCATATGATTGTTTTTAATTATTTACAAGTGGTTTTATGATTTTAAAGTCCCAATTAAAATATTTATTAAGGACTATGTTTCCTTTAGTCCTAAAAGTCATGTGGAAACAAGGTCTAAAGATAGTTTTCTAAACATTATTGAAAAGTCACCATTCATAATACTATAACACTTAATTATAATGGTTTTTAATGCATGTGTGAATTAATTTTATGGAAACTAAGTGTAATCCTTGATTCGTGAGTGCCTAAAAGTCCTAGGTCAAGCCTAATAACAACCATGGATGAAGGTGGTGTCTCAAGGTAGTGAATACATAAAATAGATAAGAAACCTTTTTTGAATCATCATACCTCTTATTTAAATAAAATATAATTATAAGAATATTACTGATAATAAAACCTTAATGGTGTTACTAAAAGAGTCAAGTATATGAGTGTTTACTATTTCCTAAGAAGATTATACGGGTAGAAAGGGATCTGAACTATCTTTGTTAAGAATAAGATTAAATCAAGAAGGATAAGAGCCTCTATTAACATGTAAATATATATAATTAAATTTTAGACCTATTATAACACCGTTGTTTATAATATTTAAAGGAGGCCTAGAATATGTAGTATAAGATTATTAGAAATAGTCTACTTGCATCACAACTCTTGTGAAATGTATATGTCACCAGTAGTTTTATGTAGATTTCCAAATATAAATTATATATTTGAGGTTATCTATAAATATGTTTTAATTTTGGTCACATTAGATAATCATTTTGAGATCTAATGGTGTTTCATCCACTTTTTAACCTTAATTTCTTTGAAATAAATTAATGAAAATAATATCTTGCAACATGGCCTAAAATACAAACAACACTGGACAATATATTTTAAAAATTGGCTTGAATGAAAAATTAATGAATAAAATGTATTTACCTTATAGGTGAAGAAAAAATAATTAAAAAAAATGCTTACTATGATTATCATCATGAGTTGTAGGTAAAGGAATTTGTGGCTTAAATGGCAACATGCCTATATGTATATTGATATGTATGTTTTTAATCAACTTTTAATATGATTGAAATAACATTTGTATATGTACACATAGTATTTTGAAAACTTGACATTAATGTACCAAACTTCATAAATCTATCTAAAAATAAATAATTTAGAGATTGCACATTTTATTTACTCATTTATGAAACACAATCATGCTATTAGCTACCACACCCTCAACATGTTACAAAAAACATCTAAAAATATTAGGTCAAGATGATAGATTTTTATATTATCTTTTTAAATTTCAATGGGAATAAAAGGTGTAGTAGTTAGTATATTAGTTATTCTCTATTACATCTAGTGCTTCATTGATATATTATAATACCTTATTATACATACATTCTTGTTTGGTCTCATTATAAAATTGAAATAAAACAACTTTTTTTATTAAAATAATATAATTATTCTCCTTTATATTGGTTATATGATACATTTCATGTTTATTCTCATATGTTATAGGTTTATATATTCATATTTTAAAGACATGCTTCACATGGTATACTTTGAGCATGTGAGGTACAAGATATAAAAATTATATATGGCTATGGAAATAGAACAATCATATGAATACGTTTTTATTCTACACCTCCAAATACATGTTACATTTGTGACATATTATTTTTATATGGATGATTACATCGTATAGATCATACTTTGTGTTCAATATTTCCATTTATAATATAATTTTTAACAATACTATCAATTTTTATACAACTATGATTGTGATTCATTTTTATACCTATTTTTCTTGGAGGTGCCTTATCTACGTGGGTCATATTTTGATTTACCATTAGGGGAACATACCACTACATATATACTTCTGATTATTCTATACATCTTGTAAAAATGAAGCATTTGTTGGGACACCTTATTTTTTCCTCTCTACATTGAGCCTATTAACCATATATTGACACTTGGGGCAACATGATAGTTTTTCATAGGATGGTACATTGAGATTAAACATTAAACTAATATACACGTATATACATTTATCTTTTTTCCCATTAGGGAACACCATAAATTATCTCTCCTTAAGCCTCATAGATATTATAGTACTTTATAGATCCATAATACCTATGTGGCTTCCATCAATACACAAGTGAAAACAAACACCCTATATATGTTTTACGATGTGGAAAATTAATATAGTCATATTTACTACATACATAAATATATATTATACATTTTTGTACATGAATTTTGAATTTCCAACATGTGAATTATGCATATATGTTCCTTACAATTTATTTACTTACTATATTGTATGTTAGGAAATACATAGTTATCCTCATTATACTTGCCTCTCATATAAGCTTTAGTTATAACTTATATACTTATATTTTGTTGTGGGTTTGGTATACCTATATCTATTATCCATGAGCCCAATATTGATATATCTCCTATATATGAATCCTAACACATTTTTGTGTCTAGTGTGTTTGCATTGGTTATTCATACACAAATGACATTTTATTACATATACATAGATACATGATTGGTACTTGCACATCACACATATATTACTATATATTAATACCTTGAGTATCAATCTATGTTAAGAAACATAACTTTTGTTCCCATCCAAATGGATACATCAAGGCATGTTTCTTACCCATGCACCATCATCCTCATAGACCAATTCATCCACCTATGGACCTTACCATAAAATAATATATATTAAATTATTTCACATGGATACTTTTCCATATCTCCTAAAATGTTTTTAGTGTGGCCTCTTATTTTCGATCCCCCAACCTCCCCTAATCCACTCTCCCCTAAAACGCCACTTCATCCT